>JAYMTF010002287.1:0-18862 GCA_036897485.1 Pelargonium nanum | reverse complement strand
GTCTGGCTCATTCTGGCTTGGACAGATTCGGTCCGATTTGTTTGATTCTCGTTATGGTAACGAGGCGGGGTCCTCGGCAAATTGGGGGGGAAGGTTTACCTAGTGCCCTCGATTTGTTTTTGAAACTAAACTCTTCTGGATTGATACCACTTTATGTTTTCTTTTGGCTAGTTTGCGTTATGTTTTTCAGTTGTTTTGCATTCTTAGTTTGGCTAGATTTGGTTTTTAATGTTATGTCTTCTTTGTACTTAGTTCTGTTTTGTAAGCCTTCTTGACATTGTATGGCTTAATGAGAAGTACTAGCATTACCCTTCAAAAAAAAATTTGTGTACAATTAATAAAAGTTTGAGTACAAATTGCCATTTAATCCATTAATTTAACCTAAACAACTCGGAGAAAATGAAGTTTGGCGCTACAAAAGCGCGGGAAAAGAAGAGCTATCCACTCTAGGGTTTAGGGTTTGTAATTGGGAGGTGCTATTCGAGCAAAGCTAATGGATGACGGTGAGGGAAGATCGGAGACCGAAACCGCCGGGACAATCAATCTGAGCATCGGCGAATCGACGGTGGATTTGACGAATCAGGTCCATCAGCTCCCTTGCTGCATCAGACTCAACGGCCCCAGCTCCATTTCCGACTACTTCAAGCCCAAATCAACAGGTACAACAACAACAACAACAACAATTCATGTATATTTTGCTTCAATACAAGTTTTGATGGTATCGTTTTAAATGTCGTTGATTGTAGGGGTGGACGTTGATGGTTTAAGCCTGAAGGAAGCGTACTTCAGAGGCAGAAAGTTGCAAGGAGCAACCATTCCTCTTCCAGACGGATACTCTGGTATTTTCTTTGATTTATTTCTGATTTTTTATCATATTATATTGGTTGTACTTGTAGTTTGATGAATAATTCCTATTGGCAACATTGTCACTGTAATGAGAAACTGTAGTCTATAGCTGAAATGTTCAAACTAGTGAAATTCTTTTTAATGAAAAATTGCTCTGATTGGAAGGAGCTATCTGAAATTTTGAGAGCCAATGCAGAAAATGTAGAGAAAGAACGAGAAGATGGAGAAGAAGCTGAATATAGAAGAACAATCTAACATTAGGCACCGAACCTTAGCAGGTGTTCTCAGTAGAAGGGATTAGGTTGTTCATTTCATTCATTTATCGACACTGTGATGATTTCTGTTTGTATTGCTTGTTTGCTGTAAATTCTGCAAAAGGTTATGTTCTGAAATCTTCTTTTGGATGTTGATATTTTTGTCTGATAACTAATATGGCAGGATTCGTCTTGGGAAAGAAGAGTTTGAGTAAAAAGAAAGCTTCAGAGATGTCTGAAAAGAGCTCGGATTGCTGGGAAACAAGAGCGAAATTCGAGAACATAACATACTGGAATCATGACAGTCTTCCTTCACAAGACGATGCTGTCTTGCGTTCTTTTCACTGGTTTTCTGTCGCAAAATCAGTAAGCTTCTTCTTGGCTCCTCGTGTGTATCGTTATCTACTTTATAACCATACTAATATTAACGGGATCAAATATATATGGGTAAAGAATCGATAGTTTTGCTCTTGAAATTCAATAGATACAAGACACTTCCAACCAGGGTGTTCCTAAGCCTATGGATTTCATGTTGTTTTTTTCTACAATTAACATGTGCTTATATTAGGTAACATCAGCTCTTGTTCATTTATCTTACATGGGATTTTTGTTTGACTGCAGCTTCACAAGCCAGCAACAACTGAAGATTTGATTTCTGCATCTAGTGCACTAGAGAAATGCTGATAGACTGAGCTTACTAACAAATGCAGATAGCATTGGGAAAAGAAGAAAATTGTCAGTTCTTTTTCTAATGATTTAGATGTTTGTTTTACAAACAAAATTTGCTTTCTCCTTCTGTAAGTCCACATGTATGTGATGAATTAACATTCTGATTGGTTTACCTTGAATGAATACAAGTTTCTACCTTGAAAGTAGCTTATCTTGTAGGTAAATGTTGCAGTTGTAAAGATCATCAAATGAATGATGTGTGTTTAAAATGATAAGCATATGCTCATGTTAAAACTCTCTTATGCACTCTTTTATCTGTGGTGTTAAGCGTGTCATATTTCGTGTTGGTGTTGGGCTATGAGACACGATTACTAAACGTGTTGCCTTCATGTTGGGTCATGCAATACACACAACTTTAAGCACGACTAGCGCATACAAATTGCAGCTTTACTCATCCTTTAACCAAAGTTTGCAAAGAAATAATGGTTGAATGGAATAAAACAACATGCCCTCCAAATCCATTTCAATCGTCAATAGCGCATCTAAGTTTCTTTCCTTTCTGCATACTCTACTTTATCTTTAAGATTTGAATCTGATGCCTTATCATACTATTTTAAACCTATAAAATATTGGGACTTTATTATATCTCTCATTATGGAATAAAATCGTGATGCAAAAAAGGGAAAAGAAAAATACAAAGATAGCTCAACATCAAATGAGTAATGACCCAAATGTTCATAAAATGCTACTTAAGCAACAAATTTGACACAACCATGCTATAAAAACATTACTAGCTAGCTGGAAGAAAGTGAAGCTCCAAAAGCCATGGGAACTGGGTGGTCACAAGAGGAGGCTTCAGGGTCACCAGCTACTGAACAAACAAGAACAACAGTGTCACCAACTTTTGACACTACTACAGCCAAGCCCAAAGAAGAAACATCACAAGTAAAACAGCACGAAACCAGAGCAAACCCAGCCGAAAAGAGAGCACAAGTAATAGAACTTCCGCATAATTATGAAGCCATTGCAAAAGATGCAGACTCACCTGTTGACAAATCCACTGCAGACAAGCTGTACAATCAGCTTCATGCTGGAATACTCCTGAACAAAAAGAGACAGGCAAGTTAAACATTTACCACAGAAATTTGTATGAATTTAACGCTTTTGTTATGCAATGCTTAGTTTATTTAACTTCTCTAAGAGATCATTGATTGAAGTTCAAGTGAACTCCAGAACCATGAATAACCAAATATTGTCGCTACTGCAGAAGTACTGGGTTGACAACAAGTCCAACAAGAACTGTTTTATGTTGTTCGCAAGGGATCTCTTAATTACTTGGGCTGAAGACAACCGCTTCTGGCACTGGCCATACCTAAAAGAAACAAGGTACCTAATACGGATATCAAGCTAAATTGTGAAACAAATTATTTTATCTATTACGGATAGTGAACATCTCTAAATTTTGCAGTGAAACGTTTATTGATGTGGCTGAATTGCTAAATGTGTGTTGGCTTGAAGTGCATGGAAGATTTGACACGAAAAAGCTCTCACCAAACACTTTGTATGAAGTTCGTTTTGTGATTATGATTAACGATCCTGCTTATGGGTGGGAATTTCCAGTGAATTTCAGACTCACTCTTCCAGATGGAAACAAGCAAGAACACAAAGAAAGTTTAAAGGAAAAGCCAAGAGGACAATGGATAGAGATCCCGGTGGGTGAATTTAGAACATCAGCAGCCACTGCGGGGGAAATAGAGATCTCTATGTATGAATATGAAGGTGGGAAATGGAAGAAAGGGCTTGTTATCAAAGGTGCAATCATTCAGCCAAAGAACCAAGTCTCGGAATAGTCAACAATTTTAAGTAAATATGCAAGGCTGTGTAACAAGTAATAAGAATAAACTACTTGCAGAGATCTTCAAAATTATTATTGCAATAGAAAACTAAAGTTCCTTCCTAATTTTAGTTGCAAACTTCAGTCCGTGCAAATATATATTGAATTACCAAGTTTCGAAGCAATGACTTGTAACTACAAATAAGTTCATCAGCTTTGCAGCACTAACTTGCAAAAAATCCCAGACATATTCCAATTTGATGATGTTACACATGTCTTTTTTATATATATATAAAAAAAATTTCCTTGCAAGAATGTGGAAGTAGTATACTATTCAGAAGGATCATACAAGGAAAATAAAGTATTGGGAGCCCACCACATGATAACTTCATAAATCATACACAACCACACATCAAGTAAAACGAATGTTCAGTCACCTTGCAATTGCATAACCGTCCACAATCTAGGAAAATGCTCAAATCCGAACCAATGAATCAATCCTTTTTGAAACACAGCAATATCCAAAGTAGATCTAATAAATACAAGGACAAAAGGTTCACACTTCATAGAAATAATCACAAATGTATAACAAACATATTCTTGGTTGACATAGGTATGGATGCAATTTATATGCTGATGCAGTAATTTCATCAGTGGGTGATAAATAACTGAAAGTCATATATATGCAAGCGTGCGTGCACACACTGAGCAACATTAATCTTTTCCTCCATCATCATCATCATAGATTCTCAAAACCACTACAGGTTTGACTTTTATCTTCAATTTCCTGTTCTTTAGCATGCTTCTCCATAATTGATATTTGGATACTTAATGTTCTTAGGGTTGCTGTAACACAGCTATACAAAAAGATCACAATGGTTGTAGATCTTTTTTGTTGAAACTTTTGAAAATCCATCACTCCTATTAATTTATATACATCGGAAAACTAGACTTTATAAGATGGGTATTATAACACAAGCCTCTATCCATTTCACAATATTTCTAGAACTCCTGAATCATTTGGATTGAAGGAAAAACATAGAATCCTTAAGACTGGTCTATGTAGTATCACAGAAGTCTTGAGAAATGTTATATTGACAGAAATCATAAGTGAAAAGTTAAACTCATTACTGTTAAACTTTACTCAAATCCAAAATCCTAAGTTGTGGATGACATCAAGTTGTGTCAAACTTCACATTCAAATAGACCTATTACTAAACCAGCTCTGATAATATTAAAGTTCAAACCTAAATTGTTAGGTGGTGGGCCCAACAAGTATATCAAGTAGTCTCAAATTTCACATTCTTTCAATGTGGAATACTTCAACAATTACAATGAAAGTCACTCCAACCATTCTGCATCTGTAAACCGAGTCAAAGAAATAAAGCTGTCTTCTCAATGGCCATATGATGATTCATTTTTAATTAAAATAGGTAAGATTATGAATAGTACATGGAAAAGGTCATCTTGAAATATCATCTTTATTAAGATAGATAGGATTAGGTGAGATAGTCCAAATACATATCCCCTTAATACATGTTTCTTCTGTATTACAATACACAAACAAGAGATTTAAAGCATGACTTCCAGTTAAAAGAAAAAAATATATCAAAGAGTGCTAAGCAAAATAGTAACAGTTTAGGGTACAGTATAGAGCACCTGCTTGCTGCAGAGATCTTTCTACCCAGCAATATGAATGAATTGGCATATCAAAGGTCAGTACGGTAATTTTCGGGCTTAAACCACAGCGAGAAATCAATTCCTTTACTCTTCAGTGTCTCCGTCGCGGGTGCAATTTTCTCCAAAAGCTACATTGCACAATAATAAATTTAGACTTATCTTCACACTATACTAGAGTAATTGTATGAGAAACATGACAGAAAACATCCTGCTAGGATGTTCTCATTCAACTTACTTTGTTTTCCTTGCACGGTAGAAAGAACAAAAATAAATGTACAAATATTGCCATCATGATCATTACAACTTATCATTTCTTTACATCTAATTTTAGATTATTTGTCAATGTCAAGAAAAATGAAGAAAAGAAAGTCACTTTATCATCATGAACTGTGAACAACGAAGCAAGTTCACCATCAGCCATGTTTGACAGTAACCATTGTAACATATTGGCAAAATAATGGTTGACCACTTGACCAGTCAAACATGTTCACATGTAGTGATAAATAATAGATAATGACACAGGAATATTGCTTTATTACATAATAACAATTCCTTGTTATAAAACATGATCAATTTGGCACCTAGAACGATCCAGCAAAAACAGAAACATGTTTGAATAATGCATACATTATTAACTCCAAAGGTTCATATCATTATACTGCCTACAGTTCCATAATTGGTTTGCATCATGCTGTAAACAGCACATTTCCTTTCACCTAAAACAAAAGCTAGATGTTTAGTAGCTTTTTTTCACAATTTTGGTATAATGAAGAGCCCGTCTTCTGTAACATGCCACAGCACTGACTGCATAGATATTGACAGTAAAATACTGAATCTTAACTGAGCTGTCTACTAACCAGAAAGGACTACATCGTCAGGAAGTTATGACTACAGTATATAAGTCCTTCCCATGTCACAGGTGCAATAAGAGATGCATCAATCAGGGGTATGAAATTATAAGATATGTTGACACAGAATTTGATCAAGTAAAGCTTCCATGTCAGCAGTCTAAGACCCAGTTTCATCATGTAAGCATGAGAGAGAGAGAGAAGCACTTATTGACATGCAATTTCCACATAGATATTGAAAGGGTATGTAATTTACTAACTTTTGCATGGATTGCACCATTAGATACCAGAACAGATCTATCAAATACACAAAAATTTCCACCATCCATGCGGGTAACTGTTCCGCCAGCTTCTTCAACTATCTGTTCAAGAATGAATGGTACAAATTCAATAATAATTTGAAACACATATTGAGCAACCAATTTTCTTTATGAAAAAACATTTCTTTGGGGAGAAGTGAGATCTAAGATCATCATATATCTTGATACATACTGTTGCAAGCTTTCTCTTGCAGAGATAATCAATAACAATGATATAAAAATTTAAAATAATAATAATAAAAGCTTTAAATGACCATATGCTTTTATTAGAGGCCCAAGATTTTGGTGATAATGTTGGGATTGGAGACTGTCCAGTTATCATAATATTAGGTGAAGTCTTAATGTTTGATGCTGAGTGGTAAGGAATGGGTTGCTGAATATCTATCAGATATGTGGCCTGCTTTGCTTCAAAAACTATTTTTCTAATAATAAAAAATTGTCTGAAAAATTAACCCTGAACATAGTCAGCTACGGTTGCAGGTAAGATTGCTGAAAAGACAACATGTCATTATCTTATACACTGTTCTGTTCCAGGAGAAGTTTGATCTATGATAATGATGCCTAGAACAGAGCTTGATATACTGATGTGAAAGGAGGGAAGATTTGAGATGCATATCAATTGGAACTCTTTAGAATACTCCCCGGTGTTTGATAAGGTACCCGGGGCCAACAGGTGCACATTTGAAAGTGTAAAACTCTTATTGTTTGAGTTGCACCTTTTTTCTTAAGGTTGTTTCCACATTTCTATTTCTCGTTAGCTCTCGTTCCTCATTGGACACGTCATAAAACTTGAGTTTAAGAGGTTAGTTTGTTTGTTTATATTTTGGGTTCTCACCTGTATGGTTCCCTTCAACATGGGATGCACCTCTTTTTCTAGAATATTTGATGTTATCAATGAGAAAATAATCATCAACTTTAAAAGAATGCTGCAAATGTTAGCAAAACCATTATCACTAGTAACATTACCAAAACACCAGCAGCCATGTCCCAAGGCTTAAGCCGATACTCCCAGTATGCTTCTACGATACCCAGAGCCACATGACACATGTCAACTGCAGCAGCACCTAGCCTTCTCACACCCTGAACAGTACGAGAGAGAGTTAATGAGGTGCAATACTACCAACAGCATTCTGATGGAAAATTTGAGATTATTACCCTGCTGACATCAGTAAATTCTTTGAATAAATCTATGTTGGTAGACCAAGCATCATCATGGTCATACCCGAAGCCAGTAACTAGAAGAGATCGCTCCACCTAAAGATGAGTGGAAGAAATTTGGCATTTAGAAACAGAAATATTCAAATTACATAGCAAATGTCAGGTTCCACACATCACCTACTATAATTAAATAATTTATTGTCTACCATGAGGAATAAGAGAAGTTGTACGGCAACAAAATGAAATCTTACTGAGATAAAATTAACTCAAAAAGAAGTTAATACAAGACTCATTTTTAGCAGGTGCCTTTCCATAAAACAGGTGCCTTGAAGCAAGAATAGATATCATAAAAAGAACACTCTTTTTCATGGGCAATGCCCTAGATAATGTTAAAGCAGATTCTGAACGAGTCACATATTTTCTGTATCACCACCAAATAGCATAAGGTCTCTCATCAAAAACCATGCACACGCCATTATCACAAGAAACTGATGAAAGGATGACTGAAGCCAGACATGGGAAAACAAAAGGATGTTAACTTTAGGTATAACAATAAGACTCCCAACAATTTACCTGATCAGCTTGACTCACGTGAATTTTTTGGCCATTGCAAAATGCACCGCCACCTTGGAAGAAGGGCAACCATAATTATCCAGCTGATTAAGAAAACAATAGAGCAAGAGTTGGGCAAATTATACAAAATATACTCACCAGATGTTGCAGAAAATGTGCGGGTATTCCAACACATAGGGCCTCCAACGAACTCTACCTAAATAGATGAGCTATGGTGTCATCTTTCCTTTTGCATCAACTAAATTAGCATCTTTCTTACAAAATTCCTGACAACAGTTACACTTGTTTCTCAACACTTATTTTATATATCAATTTCAATCATGAACATGTCTTTTATTAAGTGTCTAATATAGTAATTTTACAGTTACATTTTTACAAATAATCATTAATTTTTTTGAGTCTTTACATATATTGCTTGACTTTGTAAATGAATAAAGATTTGATTCAAAACAAATTGATTTATTGTAATTTCAACCTCTAACTATTAGTTAAACTTATTTATGAATGACTAAATTAAAAAAATCATATAACACGAATTGATAATCTAAGCTACAATGAATTTTAAATTTAAAAATATCAAGTAATATTTTTAACTTCTTAATAATAACTCATAATTAGCAATATATATCAATATTGGTTGAGCTAACAAATAAAGTTTACACACATAAATTGCCTTATCTATGTTGTGTTGCATGCTTGTTTTGGCAAAGACTCCAACACATCCCATGAACATGCAAAATAATCAGTTTTAATGGCAGTAAATGCAACATAGTTTGAGAATGTAACTCCTATTCTTCTCCACAGTTCAAGGGCAAATAGTGACCTTTAGCAAGCACTGAAGCTATTATGAGTTATTTGACTCTAACTTAACATTTGATTCTCATTGAATTTGTAAGAAATCAAGCAACCATATACTTTTGCAAATAGCAATACAGAAATTGTGAAGGTAAGAATTTGGTACCACAGAAGCAGCAGCAGGCTTTCCGCGAAACAGAACTCCCACAGAAACTGCAAAGCTAGGATAACCATGTGCAAAGTTTGTTGTTCCATCTACAAAAATATCAAAGTTGGATAACATAAACTCAACAAATGGGTCACTTAGAAAAAAAACAACTGACCAAACAAATAAAGCAAACAAGTAGCCAGGTACACATAGAGGAAATTTAAGTTTCCAACAACCAAATCATAGAGAATGCGTGTCCACTCAGGCTGTAATTTTCATCAGAGGCTGACACTGTAATTTTTAATATAAAAAAAGTCCTTTCTATAAGTATGTATGCTAAATTTCTTCAATCCCAAAGCCTAAGCTATTAAGAAGAGGGCTCAAGTAATATAGTAGGCGATCCCAAGCTCGCACAGTTTCAAAGCGGCACGGTAAACTAGACTACTAGAGTATTCAATAAAATTTGATCACATCTTTCTTTGGTATCCATAATTTAAAAATTAGAAGAAGATTACAAGTAATAAGTGTACAACATGGTAATAAATCACCATCAGTGATGGAACCATAAAATATTTTTGGCAGAAAAAAGCCCTTCGTCCAGTTCCTGCTCAGATGCAACCCCATTGAGTATGTACAAAATCATCTTTAACAGTAACTAATTCAAGGAAGCATCCTGCAATTTTGGGACTGGAAACTATTTTTTTTTTTCTCTCACAGAAACCCTACACAAAATAAATAAATTGGGGAATACATAACAACTCAAGATTAGGATGTTATATGTTTTAAAGTGTTCCCGAGAGGTATGTCTCAGTCAAAGAAGAGACTACCCAAGTCCTTATAAACTCTAGATATGCATGAGACTGAAGATTTGATCAGATTTCTTAATCTGAAAGTGTATGCAGCTGGACCCAAAGCTTCAACAAAATTAAATAATTAATAAAATTCCCTATGGACCAACTGAAATCACAAAATTAAATAATTAATTAAATTCCCTATGGACCAACTGAAATCACAGATTATATAGTTAAACTGATTTTCCATATTCCAGAAGACTTCTTGAACACTCTATATCATACAACTGCAAATCATCACAACAATGAAGTATGGAAAAAGAAGAAGAAACAAACCTAAAGGATCAATACACCAGAGATAATCAGATGATGTATCTCCTATAATTCCTCCCTCCTCCCCAAGGATGAGATGATCTCCAAAGTTCTTTCTTACAACTTCTAATATAGCAGCCTCACTTTTTTTATCTGTGCTGCAAGTCAGAAAAACAGTGTGAAATTTTAGTTCGATATATCAAGTAAAGATTGTATGTGAAGCACGTCCTAAGAACTATGTTAACATCAATAGCATGCTATAATCTCTAATTAAATATATCAAGGCAAATTGGCAACACTACAAGCAAATATAACAACATATAGCTAAGAGACCAATCATGACGAGAAAATACTGATTATCAAACGGCTTCATTCAATACTTCAAGCAAATTTTAGCAAATCAACTATCATTCGACATGCCTAATTGCCTATATTTTAGTTTCCAATGGATTTACATGATTCATTAATGAAAATTCGTTGATCTACTAATGCATTTCATATTCTACTTCATTGTGCGAAGGAAAGATCATGTTCATCCAAATTATGCATTATTGTAACAAGTTATAGCCTTATAGGAACTGGTTATAGTGAGAGAACATGGAAAATGTCTTACTCAGTCACCAGGTCAGTTACTCCCTTGTAAGTAATATTCCGAGGCTTATTGACAGCATCCATCACAACCTAAAAAGGAACAAAGTAAATTCAGCCATTAAAATGGTACCTTCATTAGAAATGATTAGGATAAAAAAAAAAAAATTTGATTCAAATCAACTGCATAAGATTGACCTATTCATACAGACATCAGAAGGTCCTCATATAACCATGCCGTAATATTGCAATTGAATTCATTTCCAGAACCATGAATCTTACTGCCTGATACAGATTGAAAGTTGACAAATAATCCTTTCTAAAATTTCAATTATCTATAACTACAAGCATGCTTAAAGACCGTCCTCTAGTTTTATTTATATATATTGAGAATCACCATATCATGTATGTGGCAAACCAAATACCAATAGAGCTATCTATACTTCTTGTTGGGCACCTTTTAGATAAAAACTTAACAATTCTCAACTTCTTTGAAATCTCCCTCAGTTCAAAGTTAAACATTCCATCTTCACCCTTGATTGTTGATATATATATATATTGGCCGAGACTCTCAACCAAGACGGGCGGGCGCTCCGCCGCGCCCGGTAATTCATTGGGGCCGGTATGAGGGTTAATTGATGAGGTGGCATCACCTCATTGGTGTGTATTTATAGTCTCAACCAATAAACCATAGCCGAGATTCTTTTTTCTCATATATATATATAGAGAGAGAGAAAAAAAAACTCTCAGCCAATATATCGTGCCAATTAGGTGATGTCACATTGATGACTAACACTCATACCCGCCCCTTAATGATTTTTTGGCTGAGAGTCCCAGCCAATTTATTTTGGCTGAAAAATTCCATGTCTCAAACCTAGCAATTTCAATAAGATTCAATATCATTTCCATCAAACCACGCCAAACGGCTAAATTACATATTCCAAGTATCCGCATTTCGTAGAGACATCGAATTTCTAGTATCATGCATCAGTAATCAGATAATATAAAACACACATTTGCATTGCAGAACAGCAATAAAATCAAATCAAACCTCTGCACCAGTCTTAGCAGCAGTCTCGACCACTTGAAGGAGCTGGGCGGGTGGGATGGGTCCCGTTGATTGCGAACCCATTTTCAGGTACTGATTCTGATTGGGAATTTCCGACAGCACAGCTCTGGTGCAGAAGTTGATCGATAAGTTGGTGCTCCGATGGTGGATTCTGGAAAATAAAGGTCGAGCATTTTCAGGGAAAGGCGATGGAGGAAGGTGGTTGAGGCGGCTAGAAGGCCGAATTGATGTGGGTATTTGAGAAAATCTCAAGGGAATGTTAGTGGTGGAAATAAGAGACCTGCCCATTTCAATGGAGGCTGAGAACTCACTGGTTTTTCTGACTCGGTCTCTCCGCTCAGTGAATTGTGTGCGCCACAAAATTGGAAGAGTCCGTATTGTATGTCAAAGATGATCGGAGCGAGTGACCCGAACCCGGGTGCTAGTTACACACATACGGTATGTGACTTACAGGAATTTTTTTAATAATAAAAAATCCAAATTGTTTCCTGAATTTTTATGTCTCGATCCAATTTAGTTTATGAAACTTTTTTAACTCAAAATAGTCCTTGAAAATAAGAGAGTTTCCTATCTCGTTTCGGACCTTTTCAGTGAACTTGAATCTAAACCGCTCTGCTCTACTCCATGTCATCGGAATCGTTCATACTCTCCTCCACGTAGTTCAAAGGCGGTTTGCGGGCCAGGCCAGAGTCTTTAGGTCACAGAAGTTTTGAATGGAGAAGGGAAAAAGAAATTTAGGGAACTTTGGCGTGATGGGAAGACGAAGTGAGTGAAAATGGAAGACAACTATTTGCGGTGGTGAGTTTGAGTGAATTAAAAAAAATGGAAAGTTCATGGATTAAGGTCCAGCCACAGTACTGTAAACAACCTGCTACAGTAGGTAACTTAAATCAAATTAAAAAAAAAAGTTGAATGTTCAGGAATTGGAACAAGTGAAAACTTTAAGCATGAGCCAAAGCACAAAAGTTCATAGATCAAGTTAGATCGAAACATGAAAATTTAGGGACTAATTTTGATTTCAAAAGATTCAAGAATCAAATTGCATCAAAACATGAAAGTTCACGTACTGATATTGGGTCTATCTTTTTTAACCCAAAACCTCAACTCATCCGATTTGGGCCTCTTCATGACCAACAACACAGAAACACTAAATGGGCCAAACCCAAACCAACTTCAAGCCCAAACTGGTCCCAATTTCGTAATATTCTATCTTTCTACGCCCATTTACGTAACTCGCCCACCAGAAATGACCATCTATATAAATACCTCGCACAGCCAGAGAAACCCTAGCCACTTGAGAGCAGCAGGTAGGGTTTTCTCTTTCACGGCCGCATTTGATCGGAAAAAATGGTGAAGTTCCTCAAGCAGAACAAGGCCGTCGTCATCCTCCAGGGTCGCTACGCCGGCCGCAAAGCCGTCATCGTCAAAGCCTTCGACGATGGCACCCGTGAACGGCCGTACGGCCACTGCCTCGTCGCCGGACTCGCCAAGTACCCGAGCAAGGTGATCCGCAAGGACTCTGCGAAGAAGACGGCGAAGAAATCGAGAGTCAAGGCGTTTATCAAGCTCGTGAACTACCAGCACCTGATGCCGACTCGCTACACGCTCGATGTGGACCTCAAGGACGCGATTCCCGCCGACGCCTTGTCTTCTCGCGACAAGAAGGTCACGGCGGCGAAGGCAACCAAGGCCAAGTTCGAGGAGCGCTTCAAGACTGGCAAGAACCGCTGGTTTTTCACCAAGCTCAGGTTCTAGAGATTTAGTCCGTTTTTTGTGTTTTAGTGGATTTTGTGGTTAATTACACATGATAGCGAGGAAATGCCTGTTTTCATGTCTGTGTGTGGTGACTTTATATTTAGCTTTTATGTTGGAACTACAAATATGTGATTTCTGGATTCAATTTTTGAAGTTTATGGATATTTCCTTCAGTTTAAGTGACTATTTTCCGGATTCAGATGCTATATGCTCATTGATGTATGGATTGATATTTTGGATTTTTGTTATTTGTGTGTTGAAGTACTTGATTTCTCTGGTATGAATTGAAACATCAGACATTTTGGTTGAGATTCTGTACTAACAATTTTGTTTGTTTAACTTAATATTTACAGTAGATAGTTTCTGGTTTCGCTTTTTTGGTATCTAATGTTTAGATTCACTGGTATGGATTGAAAATTATTGTCATAAAGTAATTTTGTGGAATTATGGAGTGCTAGGATTACAATAGATTGGGGCGTTTTGGCTGTAAGTATCTACATTGCCACATTGATTTGGTGCTCTGTTCTAGCACATTGTTTGTTTTGGTGTACTTGTCACTTGTCAGAAGTGAAATCTTTGAAAAGAGGGTCAAGTTTTTGTATGTGATATTTGGTGCCATACTAGATTTTTTAGTTACACTTTATAGGTTGATGGTTATGTTTACCACCAGTTCCTGGATGTAAAATACATGTTTCTGTTGTTGCGAATGGTGGGTTATGTTGGCTTAGCTCTTAGCTCAGCTCCTGCTTATATATGTTTAGCTTTTTTTGCCTGAAGCAGTTAACAGGCTGCTGTTTCTTTATTGGAGATAAAGATATGTATTTCAGTAGACATTATAAAGGAATTCTGAAATTCTCTGTTCAAATTTTAGGTAGGTTGTTTTTTGTTCTAGAATCTTCATGACTGCTGCTTGGATTTGAAATTGAAAATTTTACATATAATGTGTTGATGTGTTGTGCTGGATTTCAATTTGGCTATATGCATTTGCATCTAGCTTTATTTGGCCTCATCATTGGAAAATTGGTATCAGATCATATGTTGGTGGTATAGAATGGTAGGTTGCAATCCATGTGAGAGGTGTTTTAGGAAATTAGTTGAGTAAAATTACAAGTCTCAGAGACAAAACTGCTGTATGGGGAACTATGTGCTTGGTAACTAGGCTGTGTTTGGTATGATTGTTCTTATAACAGAATGAAGATGTTATTTTGCATTTGGGACATGAACTTGATGTGAAACTTGAATGTTTGGAAAATCATTGAAATAGTTTTTATTTGAAATCTCATGTTGCAAGTATTAGTTACTAACATAATTATCAAAAATCATTAAAAAAATTATAACTAATAATAATTTGATTCAACAACATTATTTGTTAGAACTTGTTATTTCTTGCGCATAAATTATCAACACTGTTGGAGAGATAATTTCTTACTGAGATACAAAATGGTTTGTAAATACAAGTTAGAATAAGCTTTTTCCCCTTAAAATGAGATTTCTTTATTCCGGCTTGCACCGAGCATAGAAAAAATAAATGCTAGAATGAGGATTCCATTGCATTCTTTTCTTCATGTCTTAGCATCTAAAGTTCTAAATCAAATACTGCTGTTGCCCCAAGTATAAAGTGAAATTCAGATGTCATTTTTGCCTTGATTTGTGCAAAATGTTACATATGTTGTTCAAAAGATTGAGACAATGGAGGAATTTAAATTTGTTTAGAATAATTCCGACCATTCAACTTTTCATTCATATTATGGGTATCAAGATTATTTTCACTATTTACATTGAGACGATGGAGGAATTTAATTTTGTTTAGAATAATTCCGACCATTCAATGTTTCATTCATATTACAGGTATCAAGATTATTTTCACTATTTACATATGTGCACCGTCACAAGTATTTCTTACATACGCAAAATAACATCATATACAAAGACATAACAATTGTAGGGAGGCATCTAAAGACACATTCACATCGTTCAGTACAAAGTGTTGCTTGCTCTCATTTTGAGATTGGGCCGCCACATGGAAACAAGACAAATATTGTCTTGTTTCCCACGAGAATCTTAGGCATTCACAGATAAACTTACAGCGTTCAGTTCAATGTGCTGTTTTCCCTCCTTTTGCGGGTGGACCCTAAGGGTGGCTCGGGCCTCTTCCAGTGATGATGGATTGTCTCCGACACGAGAAACACATACTGAGCTCACTAAAGGCACATTGTCCTGGCCACCTTGATCTTCTGAGATAATCTCCCATTCCTCTCTAAGCGAAGTAACTTGAACGCCACCTTTTTCTTGGTGTGTTTCTATTTCAAATTCGGTAGGTAGAATCACGTAATCATTCAGAGGGTTGTAATAGGGGTCGGGGTCACCTGCCTTAAGCCAATGCTTAAGTATTCTGAACACATGATGATCACAGAGAATTCCCCTGTGCTCACCAGGAACTCCAACTCTTGCTTCTGCATTGAGCCCATCAGCCTGAAATCACACAAAAAAAAAAAAAAAAAGCCAAGGAAAATGAAGATATGCTTAGTGCCTGTTGTCAGTGACAAATCCAACCAAGTCCAGAAGAAAAAAGAAAAGGAAAGGCAGTCTCATACTAAATACTTTTTTGTTGGCTGTTCAGAAGCCTCTTAATATATATCATTTCAGCAGACTGAGAGTGTTGAATAACAATCACATTAATTAACTGTTATCATTTCAGCACCTCACCCAAAGGGGCAAGATTGTGCTTTGATATCATACTTGCACCAAATTCATGTCTATACTTGACCCAGAATAGGATATAGAATAAAGAATACAAACCACCATATCCATATCCTGTCATTTATATCTGGTGCAGTGGTGTGTCAAACATATATTCATGTTGTGCAGTGTAATGTATTTCATTATTACTGTTCTAACGGCAGTAATCATAGCCAAAGATCGGAAGTTGTTCCTATCAAGTATGATATTATGCAGAAGTGTAGTGCCCTTTATTTCTACAATTGTTGATAGTTTAGTGCTCAACTATGATAAGCATCCTATTGGATAGGCCTTCTCTCAAACCTTCCACATGGAGGAGCCTCATAACTCTCACAAGTGTTCCTTTACATTAAGAACATGTCAAATAAAGAGCCATTACATTCTCCATCCTGTGGTACTCGTGTGATTCCTAGTCCTATTTATTCCTCGACAACTTCTGTAGGAGCTACCTAACATCCTACAGTGTTTAAAAAAAAAAAAAAAACTGAGGCGTGAGGCACTCTGATTGAAGTGCATGTGAGGCCCGAGGAGTGCCTTAATGCTGTATTTGAGGCGCGCCTTGGTCAATTTTTTGCTTTTCATCAGGTCAACTTGCATTAAAAACTGTTCATTTTGGTCTATTAAGTTAGGACACTTGTGATGAAAACTAAGCATCTTTGACAGTAACAGTCTACTATTTACAAGTTATATCTTACTTTTTCTTGTCCCTCCACTCCTATTGTTTTCTTTTGACCAAACAAATCCCCTCTAATTTGGGTTCAGTTCAATCCATCTAATTTTTATTTCATGATGTCTAAGTGACTTCATATTTAATATCTACCCAACAGCACTTGACGAATAACAAAGGGGTGTACTTGCTCAGTAAACCCAAAAAATGAAAGTAAAATTATCTTAAGGTTAAAAATGTTTTGAAATGGTTTTTTCAAGCACAATTCAGTTGGTATATTAACGAATTAGAATGCATTATGAGAGGAAAAGTTATTGAACCTTTGCTGATTCGGTTGGCACTGTCCCGTCACCATCAACAAATATATATTTAGGCTGAAAATATACAAAGACGAGTTAGTCCATATAATCTACACATCAGTGGGAGCAAAAGCTCCAATGATTTTGAAAAGAAAAAGAAAAAGATTAAACATGAACTAACAAACCCAAGTCAAAGAGTAAATGTAGTATGTCATCCGTCATAATAGAACAAAAAAATATTGTTATGCACAGTAATTGTACCATTATAAAGATCAATATTCAGTAAAACATTATTACCTCAACAAAGGGTAATTGCTGTAGATCTGTAACGGGTGCTTCATCACTCCCGTAGCTGCCAAGTAAAAAATATATTAGGGATGACATAAATAAACCACCTTCCACAGATCCTTGCATCATTAATGATTAATCATATGATAACTGAATATAAGAGTCTAGAATACTGGTAACACACTCCATCTAAAACATTGAGCACCATACCAAACACTATGGGGAGTCTCAAGATTCGTAGCATATATATTGTAGAATTTGACTTGAGAAGGAACCTTAGCACATGATAAAACCCGGCGCGTCTCCTCAGCCCACTTCAAGATATCTATATTGAATGGCAAAGGAATCTCCACTCCTTCATAATTGACCTGAAAAATTGAATTTATACAGACTCAAGCCCAAATAAGCACATAATTTAACATCTCAAAACCTAGTGCCTAGTTTACAATAACAACCAGTTCATCAGTATAGGTCAGATTCACTTTCCAAAGTGAAAATCGGATCCTAGTGTTCAAGGACAAAACAAATAGTCCACATAGATTAGCTGTTCTGAAAAGCGAGATCCACAAGGTCAATATTGAATAATGAATACACAAGAAAAGACTAAAAATAGCAAATACATAATGATCAATTAAATCTGAACACTTACAAGGGCTTCATAAACCTCTAAGAAAAAAACATATATTGTAAGGGTTTGCATTCCCATTGAAACCTGGATAGAAGTATTATGGATTAATTTATCTGCATAGCTTACCGAGTTACTTGCGAGAGCTTCCTTAAAAATTTCAATGCTTTCTTCCGGGGAGTAAGACTCAAGTATGATATGGGGTTTTCCATCACTGTCTTGCCTCTCCTTCCATATTTCTAACAGAGGATTGTGTTCCCATTGAAAATTCGGACAGGCCATCAATTCATATATTGAAGGACATTCAATCAGCTGAAAGGTAACAAGCATGTTAACATACACACTTAAACCTCTCTAAATATTAGAGGGAAAAAAACTTGAACATGTATGCAAATGTATGCACAGATCCAAGTGGTAAAACTGGAAGGACTTCTATGGAGATGATGAAACTAATGCACTCATCTATCACCAAAGCAGAAAGACAATGACTGAAAATACTTAAATATTTTTGCTTGTGCACAGAAGATGATAGACACTAATTATTTATTCTTGGGGTAATTGCAGATGCACCCCATAAACTTTCGCCTTAATGCAAATGTATACC
>JAYMTF010002286.1:0-18863 GCA_036897485.1 Pelargonium nanum | reverse complement strand
TTTTGCCCCCCCCGTTTGCCTCCTTCCCCCCCCCCCCCCCTCCCCCCGCATACCCCCCTGCCACTATTTTTAGGAGCTCCCGACTGCAATGAAGCTCAATTGTCTTTGATAAACTTGAAAGCATCTGAGAGCATAACAGCTGCATCAAAATTGGCCATCAGGGGATGCAGACATAATAATGTGAAGCATAGATATTCTAAGAAACTTGTAGAAATAATGTAAACCTTAGGCTCCATTCTCGATTCCCGGGTTTTCAATAACTTCGGGACCTCCTGAAGAGCAAAAGGCTTTATTTGAATAATTTGCTGCAGTTTTCAATCACAAGATCAACTTTACTTGTACATCATGAAGTACCAAATTTAATTTAATGAATACAATGATTAAGAACATCAGATTGCTAGAAAGCAGAGTGCAGATATGGGCTAGTTAGCTGGTCTTTAGACATGAGTTTTTTAACAATATCTTTGACATTCTATCTCATGGGCAACAGAACAAATAGACAAAATAGTGCAGTATGGGAATGCCAAATCAGCAATTTATAATAAAAGTACCATCACAAAGTACCATCTTCTATTTTCAGATCATGCATATTGTAGTATGTAAGCAGTGGCCAGTAGATGCGATTAACACTCAAACATATATGATGCCAACTCAACACGTGTTGATGCTTATTGGAACAATATCATAGTTACTGATGCTGACCTTCAACCTAAAAGTACTCCTCAACAGCAAAAAAAAAAAAAAAAAAACCCAACAGCCCAACCCATCCCAACAAAGCCATTAATCTCAAACCATATGAATCTCCTTTCACCATCCAACTCTAACCATAATTGTGTCCTTCAAATAAAATTATGTTTTTAAAAAATACTTACTTTTTTTTTTCCTGAATTCATAATATTCAAGCGAATAGTTCTATGAACTGTGTGACCAGAGTCCAACACAAATTTCTTCCTTAGAAACACCCAAACCATGGTCTTACATACATGAAATGACCAAAGTCCAAGTTACAGAGGATGGCTTTCACCCATGTCATATAAAAAAGCTCAACCAAACATCTTCATAACTGACTGTCCAAGTTCATGCTTATTACAAAATACATAATTTGGAGCGCAAGAACGGAAGTTGACATCAAAGTCCATTGAGGTCCATATATTCACCATCTTCAATAAAACTATTTCCAGAAGTGAAACAGGCTGGTCATTTAGTCATTACTTCCATAACAATCTTGTATGATTGGATATTAGTGTATGGCCATCACTGCTCGACTGGCCGTCCTTATAAGCAGGAAGATGGCTTAGTCCAGATGATCATATCTCATTTTTAATTTAGCTTTCTCTCTAAGAACGAATCTCTAGTCAATAAATTTTGAATCACAAACCTACCATACCAATGTTATAGTGGCCCAAAATGGATAAGGCAAGTGAAGAATAAATGAGTCTGCAATCAGATTTCAGAGATTTACTAACCACACAGTTCCAAAAACATTAAACTACTTTCATATATACTTCAGATATCCCATACACAGGGTTCTCCTCAAAAACATCAAATGCAAGATTAATATGGGATAAAACAAAGCAACCTATGGCAAACAATTAACAATATTGAGCATAGCACACAGCAGCATTACCAGATTATTCAGTTCAAAATAAAAACTGCAGTATGAGAGATAAAACTGAAAAACATACCAACGAGGTTTTCAGCAGTAAATTTTAAGCAAACAGATTTTAGGTCCATAGCATGATAACGATCAGCCAGGTCTAGAATACTGGCAACCGAATTCACAGATATATTCTTGCAGAGTTCAGACTCGCACATCAATCTTAGTCTAGGCAAAGCATATTTGTCTGCTGCAGCTAACAGCTTTGCAGCAACTGTCTCTGAAATAGATGGCATGGAATCTGAACCTGACTCCACGATTTCCTCATCTTCAAGAAGAGTATCTCTGTATATGAAGTGCAGCAAAGCCTACTCAACACACATGCAAAAGATGGTTAAGAAAGAACTGCAACAGATATACAAAGTGAGATACTTGATTTACTAGTTTGCATTGCTCAACGTATATTGCATATTATCTGAAACAATATAGGTAGAAAATTATACCTTAAAGACCTTAGGTTCCATATCAGTAACAACTATTTCCAGATTATCCTCCTCCATCCCATCAAAAAATTCAGTTTCAAATACAGGAGACCGAGCAGCCAGTACAAGTTTGTGAGCATGAAACTTAGTCCCAGAGACATTAAAAGTAACATCTGAACCTTCCTCATTTTCTAGTAACATACCGAAGTGTGATCCTATATCAGATTCAGGAACATGTATGGAGTGCAGTCTTGAGCAGTCTATCACAGAAACCACAACACCGACAGTGCAATTAATTCTCAAGCAATCATCCTTCAGAAAATCAGATGTTTCAAGCAGAGCCCGTCGGAAAAAACGTTTGTAGCCCCTGAAGGAGAAACAGAATGAGAAATATATAGAAAATGAAAATTTCAGACTGAAGTGCATCATATCCAATGTAGAGTACCTAACAAATTCTACTGAAGTTAAAAAAAATCTATAATGCTATGATTGTCAGTTTATTACAGTTGTGAGTTGTGACTAATCCCTGATCAACAGTTTCAACGCTGGGTGTAAAGAGCATAGCACATATGGTGCCATGGTGGAATGTTTTTTAATAGAAAAATATACATCTGCATTCAGCAATTTACAGTCAATCATACGTGTTACTATTGAAGTATCACACATTGAAAATGAAGGAGTTTGATACCGCTTGATATACTAGTTGAGCAATCCACTTAACAGTTTGTTAGTAAATATTGAGAAGCTTGCCTGACTGCCCAAGCAAGTCAAAAGCTTATCTGTTAGATGGACTAAATTGCCCTTTATTATATTTTGATACACTTCTCAAACTTAACTCCAAAGCACTTCCATACTGCAGAATCTCTTGAATAATGGTACTATGTAATGGTTAAATACTAGGTTTTCGCATAACACATCAGCAAAACCTCCCCCAACATGGTCTAAGCATTGAGGGTTACTTTGTCTGAGTAATGAATGAAGTTGAATGGTGTGTTGCGAAACATGACAATGTCAAGGGAAGTTCATTTCTATATTTATGAGACCTTTACCATATTTTTCTAAGTTATCTGACTTGTGGAGTTCAGATTTGAGTTCAAGGCATAAATACGATTAGTTATGTGGTGATCTCCCACAATAGTTTAGTAAGCAAGTCTTCTATAACTTTGGTTTGTAAAGATGGCGAATTTACAAGGATCCTCGTCTAAATATGATCCCAGTGCGATTCATGTGGGTATGAGTAGGGACAGTATGAAACTTGTCTTCAGAAGGAGGGGAAAGTATGGGTAGGAAGAATAAGAGGAAATATAACAAAAACAATATGATCAACTTGATATAAAACTTTTTTGCTTAAACTAGTAGTATTGCTAGCAATTATAATTACAAACATTATTATTTGCAACCATAGATGCACTCTAACATGGCATATATGACCATTGACGTGCCAAAACATGCACATACAGTCATACACCCGAAAAATATTTGAAGAGGTGGGAAGGTTGGAGAGCCTCATAGAAAATTGCTAATTATTCAATTATATAATCAAGTGAAACAATACAGCAAAGATGTTCATTCCGAATAGGATGGGGAAAGGGGACAACACAAGGAAACCATCTATGTTGCAGCTACCACCACAGAAGGAAACTGTTGCCCCTAGAGGAATTCATCTAACAAGGAACATTAATGAATCATATTTTATCATTCACAAGACTGGAACTCAGGCAAAGACAAAGGCTTCATTTTTCATTCTTCCTTTTTCTCTCTATGGAAGGTCTGCTCTCAAAATTAGTTTTATCAGTTAATATAATATCTCCTCAAATTTCATAATTCAATCTCAGTTCCCTTTTCTATCTATCCATATCTACTGTTTATTTCAGTGTAAGGCAAAGGCAAACAGAAGCGACAAAAACAAAAGGTGATACTATGTCAAGTCATTCTAAACTGGCTTTCCACCTCCCCACAGGATTCCAATCAAGTTTCTTCTATACATTGCACACCCAAACCTCTAGTGGCTGATCATAATGTTTATGAAGCTTTTACCTTTTCCAATATTATACAATAAAAAGAATAGCACAAGCTTCATAAATACCAAAACACTTGCCAAACATTGCAAAATATAAAAAAGAAGCAAGAAGAATACTGAAATCTCAAGCAATCCAAAGAACCAAAAACCAAAACAAAGAGAAAGAAATCAAAATTCAAAGCCAGTCCACTAGAGCAAGAAATGAGAGAATGAAGAGCAAGCAATTGAGGAGCAGAGAGCTCACCACATGCTACCTCTGTACTTGAGGGTGTAAGGGCCGCTCTCAAGGGAGCGATCGAAATGGCTATGGACTTTATGCTTGCCTTTGCCGCTCTGGTCGAGGAGAGTGAGCTCAAACAAGGCACGGACGTCGGTGCCTTCGCTGGCGAGGGCGATGAAGACGGAGACATAGGTGGAGTTGTCCTCGGGGTTCTTGCCGTCGGGGTAGAAATAGATGGCCCACTGGTAGCCTCCGATGGTGAAATTCTCGCTGGCGATGTGCTTGCCGACACCGATCCCTTTGGCCAGAGAGTAGCCCTGGATGACGAAATTGTGAGAGCCGTTGACGGTCTCGGTGACGAAGCGGGAGCTGGTGGGAGAGACGAGAGAGCTCTTGCTGTTGTTTGGAAAGTACATGGTGTGGCTGATGGTGGGTAGGTCTGGAGATTCCAAGGTCAATAAAATCTAAGCATGATGAGAGAGAGTGTGTGTGTGTGTGTGGATTTTCCGGGAAAATGAGGGCAAGGAAAATTTGGTTAGACCTCTGGTGAGGCGAGTCCAGGTTAGAGTGTGAATGAATCAAAAACGGGAAGCATTGGGATTGAAATCGGGATTGGCTCTGCTTGCTAGGGGCTGCCGGGCTGGGCTGGGGTTAATGGTTTTCATACGAATTAAATTTAGATCCACCGTACACGAACACAATGGGTCATAAACGAAAAATGATAATCCTAATTAACTAATTTTAAATTTTTAGGAGTGGAAAATTATTTTGTAACAGAATAAGTATTTTTTTAACTCAAAAATTCAAATACTCCGTATTATTAAATCAAATAATCATCTAATATATGTAAATTACATGTATTTTTTTACATCAAATAAATATATATAAATTTACATATAAATGTATAATGAAATATAGGTATACTTTTGTTTGCACCCGATAAAATTTGCAGATCTTATATAGTCTATTTTCCACATTAATGTAAACCTATCAATGTTTGAGGACATTTGGCATTATTGCCACATCACCAATTTAACTATATGAGGTCATTTATTAATAAACTTTAACATGAAAATAATTTACATTGATCAAAACAAATGTGAAATAGTTACAATCATCAATTCAGAGAATGAAACTATGTCTACACATAAGGCTGATAGCAGTTGCCTAGTGGTTGGTGCTTCTTCAACTTCCAAATTAGTAGAAAAAGAACTTCCTAAACCTAAACCTGTACTAAATTTCCTATCATAACATGAAATATATTACAGTACAAATTTCTTCAAGGCTCTCTACCTCTCTACCATTTAAATATGTTAATCCGACGACTGCTGCTTTGTACAATAGTATCATCTGTCGAGTCCGATTCACTTCCCATTGTTACTCCTGAGCTATCGCCGGGACGAAGTTTTATTCTGTCAGCATTCTCAATGATCCACTCAGCGAACTCTGGAGAGGATGACAATTCTGTCACAGCCTGCCGGGTTGACTCCCGAGTGAAATCATCCCATTCTTTCTTCGACAGCTTCTTCTTGTTTGGTGTCTTGTGGAAAGTCGAATAAAAATCCAGCCCATTGTTAGTCCACCTACCAGCAGATCGTGATGTCAGACCTGCAACAACAGAACAAAAAATGGCTTTAACCAGGACCCCAATATACATAAAAAATTCAGGAGATGAGTGCAGAATAAAGATTCACAAGCTAACGCACAGAATTGAATTGACATCACTAACATTTTGCCACGAGAGCAACAGCATCTTGATATGTCTACACTTTCCCAAAAAAGGAAAAAAAGAGAACCCACAGCTAGAGGGTAGGGGAAATTTCTCGAACAATCTCGTCTTTCTATTGTTAAGTAATAGAATGCCATAGTCATCCAAACATTCTAGTTTATTGTGTGTGCTGATGCTACAAAACTTCATTGGTTATATATAGCGGTGATAGACAAGACCTTTTCAGGAAATTAAAGGGAGTTTAGCAGCCCTAATAAGGAACCTGAAGAACCAAAGCTTCAAGTTCAAGGTAGGCACACTGGTTTTCTCAAGAAATACTATCAAGTAAATGAAGTCAATAAAGTTTTATTATTGAAAAACAAATAAATTAGATACCAGAGTTCTAAGAAAAAAGAATTAGGTCGCATACTGCCACTAATTTTTTCAGAAACACGCATTTCATTTCTACTTTAGCTTAACAATGAAAGAACTAAATAATTACAGTATATTTTAAGGTGAGAGGAGAGCCTGATGTATATCAACCACTAAGCAATGGCAATTGCAGTATTAATAAATGTGACCATAACAGTAAGCTACAATAAGAAAAAGGCTAAGAAGATAATACCTTTGACAGGCGAGTCCACTGAATTCTTTTGATTATTCCAAATATTCCCTTGAGGGCTTCCTTTAGCTGGCTTCCTTTGTTTTCCACACCACAACAAAGGACTTCCACTGCTAGAATATGATTGATGTCTACAAGAGATTAGTCATGTGTTGTAGACTTCAAATTTTTTACAAAGGTATAATATATAGAAATATAAAAACATAGTCTAACCAATGGTACGGTAAACAAATAAGTATATTAGCTTACAGCTGTATGCTAATAAGACAGTTTTTCCCTCCTTACCATTTTCATCATGATTCCATGACAAAGGACTCCAAAATATTCTGGACACTGAATACAAGGATTCCATCTCTAAACAATATGCACAGATTGTTTTTTTCTTTTTTTTGAAGGAATATGCACAGATTGTTAAACTGTTAAAAATTCCATATAGTGAAGTTAAATAGTTAATTACTTATCCTAGGTGTTGGTATCTTGGTTTAGAATGATTTGACAAAGGTCCCCAATGTTAAACATGCTCTTTTCATGAATGTAAATAAAGTGTAACATGAGGCCGTAGGAAGCTTACATAGAACTGCGCCACTTTGATGAAGAAACAAGAAAGCAGATGGTCCAGCTTGAAATCAAAGCTCCCAATGCTAAAGGAGTATCAAGCGTGCTCTGTGACATAAACAATACCAGAACATTAGGTGCCACAACACAATGGAATACAATTTGATAGAATGCAAACAGTCATTTGAAACAGTGACTATTACACATGTTTTTAGGCTATGTATAAACTTAATAAAAAATAATAATAAAACAGCTTATGCAATGAAGGCAGAAAAAAAAAGGTGTCATTATGTAAAATCTGCCCCTTCCTATAGGGCACATCAATAGCATTTCTCTCTCTTGTGTGAGTGTGTGCGCGTCATTAGGTGAGATCTAACACTTCCCATAGGGCACAATAGTAATCTAGCAATGCACTTCTTCTGCAATCAAGCCAAACAATGTATTAAATTCTTCATAATTTAAAGACAGTCAGGTAAGCCAATATGAGAGTGATAGCACACCTGGAAGATAAGTGTTGCTGCAAAAACACGCATTGCCCATTTTACAAATTGGGCTATGCCAATATCCACAGATCCATCCTCTGATATTACAAACTTCCGCACCATCCAGTAACCTAAAGCAGCTCCTGCAAGAATAATTCCTACTAGTACAAACATAGAAACCTGCAAACAAATTAAGAAAATATATGAAACATGTTTTTTTTTTGTTGTTGCATAAATCTGTAATACCATAAAAAAGAAAGAGCATATTAATTAGAGAGAGATAATCTCCAAGTCATCATATAAACACACATCAGCACACTACTGCAAAGTCAAAGCACTGAAGAAAAGAGGCCTTACATTGAAATAAGTAATATCTCCTCTCATATTAAAAAAGGCATCACAATGTATCCACAAGAACATACACATTGTACAAAACACTTCTTAATTAGAGTCAGCTTTAATTGACAAATTGAGATCCCGTCAACATTCAACAAGTCCATACACAAACACAAGCATACGCACAAACATAATTTTCTATATATATTTTTAAATTGTTGGGACATACTGTATCAGGGTATGGCCGTACTGACCAAGAATCCCTCATTAAAAATTATTGTCGGTTTCTCAGTATGCCTGTTTTAAATGCCTTAACCATTTACCGTGCCAGTTGTAAGAGGAAATTTACATAGATTATTATGCTCATCATAGCCAAATGGATCTGTTGGAAATGTGGAAAAAAGATATTGAATTAAATATTTCTATATAAATGAAGCCACCTATCAACTTTACAAACCAAATACTATAAAACATTCTTAGTAGTAATTTTAACTATTACATAATACTCCCATTTCTTAAGTTGCAATCAGGAATTTGAAGACAAATTTACCATAAACCATTAAGATACTTTGCTGCATACATATAATTTTGATAACTATACTACAACCATATAGATTGATTTTAATAGGCACTAGAAGGAACAGAGGAAAACAGACACATCAGAATAATTACTTAAAAATTCATTTTATTTTTATTATTAAATAGTTCAAATTTTTTAAAGGTTAACATGAACAGTGGAACAGGAAAAAAAAAAAGGCTACAACATCCAGACTTTGAAAATAAAAATATATGCTCAAATTTTTAGGTTAATATCTTTAACTTAGCTAGCCAAGATACTTACATCCAGTTTCAATATATAACAGCAAAATAATGTAAGATTAAGGGAACAAGACTTACAGGGTTGTGCATTTCCTCATCCAGCCCAAAATTTACAAGAATTGAATTTACCAGCTTTGAGAAGTGGTGCATTAGAAAAGAACCTGCTCCAATCTGAAAAACGTAGATGCTAAGTGAATTTGGTGAAATTTATGCATTCTAAAAAATTCGGAGATATACTTTTAAGCAGCAAAAGGGCTTAAGCATATAACAGCACTTACCACTGACCCATACATTGTAAGATAAAATATATTTTTCCTTCCAGTTGGCAACAACTTCATCCCCTGTACCATGATGCAAAAACAACATAATGAGAAATTTCTAGCAAAGCTAAGGTGAAAACACTAAAACAAAATCATTGTTCCTTTTCCTCTTCTTGTGTCCCCCCTGCTTGTGTTGCGGCTATAGCTCCATTTTCTGCCTAACTCTACAAAGTTTTACTTCCAAAACATTTCATCCTATGAAATGAAATTACTAGGGTGGGAGGAAACCTAATAAAGATTTACGTACCTGGAAAAGAATAAGTAAAACGACAAGCAAAACCCCAACAGCCATTGAGCTGCTATAATAAAAAGGAATCCAATGACTGACAATTGGTGCCAACAGCAGTAAGACAAGTCCCAATGCAAGACACAGCAGGCGCCAGTGTTGAGAATCTGCAGAAAAAAGTAATAATATAAGACAAGTCAGAGATAGCTAACACAAACTGGAAAGGGAATTGAAAACAACTGTCGAGAAAAAGAAGACAGACCTTCCTCAACAGAGACTGTAGCAGAACCAGATACTTCACCAATGAACTTCACATCAATATATCTGTCCTCATAAGGTGACATGACAGAGTGCCAAACTCCTTTCTGAATGACTTTCCATGCGTCCTTTTCACAATGACACAACCCAAGAGAAGAATTCCTGAAAATATTCCATGTATAAGTAACAATGGCAGCCAAATAGTGTGTGTGTGTGTGTGTGTGTGTGAGAGAGAGAGAGAGAGAGAGAGACTTCAATGATCAGAATTCATACCTATGAAAACATATCTGAATTTTACTATGCAATTTCTCAGGGATTACAACAGATGGAGCCAGAGTGATCCGGAATGAGCTAGCATAACTTCCAAGTTTCAATCTAGAGAAACCAGAAATTTTAATACGTTCACATGATAAAACATCTTTGGAACCAGGGGAAGCAGTACGCCCAGGAAGAATAGAAGGTGTTAATTCTAGAACTGGATGCCCAAGGTCAATACCTGTAAACAAACAAAGTTACCAATATGATTAGCAAAAGAACTCAAATATATGCTGATCTGTGTACGCATACTAGCAGCCAGGTAAAAAAAAAAAGAGATAAAAACATGCAGTGCCTAGAAACTAAAGTTCTGATGCATAAGACAAACATGACACCCATGCTTCCTTTTACAGAATGTCCCTAGTAATTCAAATTCCAGGTATGCAGACATAAGCTTTAGTAAATTAGTTCACTTAGCAGTATACCATGTTGCAAAATTACTGTCGACATGTGGAAATTCAAGAATAGCATGGAAAAGACACTCAGAATCAAATCCAATAACAGCTCTATCTGGTTCAACTTGAAACCTCCAGGAGAGAAACATGCATTCTAGCTCATATATTGAACCAAGTACAAAGCAGATCCTTATCATCTGTTGTTTTGCAGAAATTGAACAATCATCCTATTTCCACAAAACCCTAATATCAAAACCCCTTTCTTTACGCATGATTCATTCGATTCCAAGCACTTCAATATGCAACAGCAATAATCATGATCATAATAGTAAGCAAGCAGAAATGTAACTAAATCATGCTAATTAGCTACATTCTCAAAATATTTGTCGACGATTCTCTATACATTTTGCAGTCCGTGCAGCAAAACCCCCCAAAATTTCAAATTTTCTTTTGTCTACGATTTCCCATCGCAATACACAATCATTACTAACAAGAAAACTTGCAAGAAGCTAAAAACAAAAACTCTAAGAAACACACATTCAAAGGAAAGAAAAAGAAAAATGTACCTTTGAGCTTAGTGTCGACGGAGGCGCGAGAAATAGTGAGAAGAAGAGAGAATGTGGAGAGAAAGATGAGAGGAGTGGAAAACGAAGTAGCCATGATCGGTGATGTTGGACTCGCTCAGTCTCTATTCTACTTTCGAGAAATGCATTGCAATTTTTTTGCAGAGAAACAATGAAAGCAAGATCAGAGCAAGAGAGCGCGCGCTTTGGCTTCCTTGTCTGTTGTCGGTTTGATTTGAGCGCTGGTTTACGTATATATATACATTTCACTGTCGCACACGTTGTGTGCGCAAAACCCTTCCAAAGTTGCGTTTGATGTAAGCCGTCTGTCCGCGTTTTCTCAGTTAACTTAACTAGCCCCGTAATTGACTTTTGGGCTGGACTTGGCCCGATACACTTGTTTTTACTAATAAAAATATACACTTTGTATATAAAACTTTTTTTTGAACGATCTATATAAAACTAAGGGAGCAGGGGATGAACATTATATTAATTTTTATTTGAGTTGAAACTTATTTGAATCCTACGTTCGAGAATCAATATTTTATGTGAAAGGTTGAATTTTAGTGTGATGAAGTGATTGAGAACTTTAAGAATTTAGAGTTGGAATTGAGTCAAATTCAATAAGATTCAAAACATGCTTAAAGTATGTAATTTCAAATTAATTAATCATGTGCAAATATATATGATAAGATATATTGCATTTTAGGAGTTGTTTGTGATCAACAACAACAACAAAAAAAATGATATTTGGCTAAATGATGTAATAGGAGAAGAGAGAGAGAGTCTATAAGAGTTTTGAGTTGTGATTGTTAAAATGAGTTGTAAAATAAGGTGTAAAAGAGGTGTGGTGCGTCTGGTAGATTTTGATGCAAAAGTTAGTGTATGATAAGAAATACTAATATGCTCTTAAGAAGAAAATAGGCAAATGAACAACACACACATTAGTATACTACTCTATTTACCGCTCCAATAACACATATTCAGGGTCGACTAACTCATATAATTGGTCGACATCTTCATATTTTGAATTTTACTGCATCACATAGACAAGTACAAATTACAACAAACTTATATAACTTAATGATGATGATGATGAAAGAAGGGCAAAATTCACTCTCTCTTCCTATTGCTCATATGGATGTCGTTGAATGAGGAGAGAAATTGTTTTTAACAAACATAAAAATTGTCTCTTCATCCTACATAACATCACCATAGGAGATAAAATGAGTGCTAATGGAGATCCCAAACATCTCCTAGTTAGATTTATTTGAGTTAATGTACAAAAATATGAAGTTCAAGAATGAAGTGAGTCAAGTGACAAGTTTATGGTTACGTGCAATTACCCCCATCGAAATATGTATGAGTTCGCAGAAAAACCAGAAAATAAAACAGCCCCTATCTCCCTCCGACTCCTCACTGGTTCGTTCCTCTCGCACTCGTTCCAAATGTCACAGCAACCTACCCGAAAATGTCACAAAACCAACGAGAGAGACGATACCACAAACACGTTCATCTATTGCGCTGACCTCATCCTTCCATTCCTCACCCCAACGGAGCTCGCTTCCGTCTCCGCCACCTGCAAAACCCTCCACCGCCTCGCCAAAATCGTCACTCTCCGCCGCTCCTCCGACGCCTCCAGGTCTTTCGAAAACCTCCCCATCCCCTTCATCAACACCACCGACCACCACCCCTACGCCTACTTCCTCTACACCCCATCGCAAGTCCTCTCCGTCCCCGAACCTCCGCGCCAATCTTGGGGCGCCGAGCCTGGCCACCCACCGGACTCCGCTATTTGTCCCGAGGCGGAACCGATCGCGCTGGTTGACGAATCTGGGGAGAGCGTGTCTGGGTGTTGCTGCGATGGGTGTGAGGAAGCGGGAGATGGGGGTATGGGGTGTCCGTGCTCGGGTTCATTGGAGGCGCTGGGTTTGGTGAGTGAGTGCGGACCGAGCTGTGGGTGCGGTTTGGAATGTGGAAATCGGGTGAGCCAGAGAAGGGTTTCGGTGAGGTTGAAGATTGTCAAGGATGGGAAGAAAGGATGGTGTTTGTATTCGGATCAGTACATAAAACTTGGCCAATTTGTGTGCGAGTATGCAGGTACGCTCAGTTCAGTCTTCTTTATGTACCTTATTATCAGTTGATTTTCTATTCATGATCACCTGAGGAACTTTACATCAATTTTATAGTTGAGTGACACTATCTTCATTGCTACCGGGTAAATGTGGTTTCTTGGATTTGTTTGGTTACCACTGAGAAATAGGAGATATGGTTATTGCTAGGATGAGACACTATGGTTAGGGTCTGTGTATTTGTTAAGAAATTTGGTGATGCATTATTGGTCCTTGCAATGGTGGAGCCAAATTTTTGCCGAAGTGTGCAAAATGCTTCAGTTTTAAAAAATGACATAAAATGGTATAGAATCCAATACCTCTAGTTAAAGGGAGAGATCACAACCACTAGGCCGAGGCATTAAATTTCACTAGTATATAATGGAGTCTTAGGAGACTAGCATGGGCCATTGCCTACTACGGCCGTCCCCCTAGCTCCATCATTGGGTCCTTGATTCGAAAGAACTTGTATCTACAAACATGCGAAGAGAATGAGATGCTTGATACTCTTCATTCTGATTATGTGATGCATGATTTTTGGAAATGGAAGGCCAACCTTAGGATTCTTGAAACTAGCAAATGCTCGAAGTACCTTTCAGCATGTAGCCTTGACACCCAGGGAGTGCTTGTCTTCAGTCTTCTAATATTAACTGAGGATATTGAATCAAAGAATTTAAATTCATGATCTGTAGCAGCAAAACATGATATGTTAAGCAACACTGACTGCTTTGTTACATCTCTGATATTATGCATTGTTGCCCCCTTTTGTTTTTGCTTTCTTCAGTATGAAGTACAGAGTAAAATGTTATTCCTATTTGGCTATTTCACAATAATGGAAGATTACATAGACATAAAATTCACTTGGCTAGTAATTAATCACATTAGGCCTCTAGCTTTCATTCTAAGATATCAATTCTTGTGGATTTGAGCCCTAGGGCCAAATATCTACTTTAATTACAATGAGCAACCCATTTGGCACATTTATGAACGAACATCTGCATCAACTTTATGCCTCAATGCTTATATTTATATTACCAGGAAGATTCTAGATATTATCATTTTGTCCTAAAATGAGTGTCCACTTTCCTCTCAAGAAAATTAGTTATGCCTGAAGTTCCAACAACACATCCCTAAAAGAAGTTACTTAGAACTACTTGAATTTATTATGTTGTATGCACATGGGTATGTATTAGAGAAAATATAACGTTAGCTAATTTATTCTTAATTTTTCAAAAGAGAGGAACTAGACACTCATTTTGGGACAATGGGAGTAAATAAATAAATTATCATCTTGATAGAGAAACAAAGAACATCTATTTCACATTGTGATTTGTGAATCTCCTTGCTGCCCCATTCACAACGTGTGGTGAAATCGTTGATAATTTATTTTCACTATGCCATTTTGCCATTAGGTATGTTGTTTGTAACTCACTCAAATAATTTAAAATTAACATATATATATAATTGTCGTTGAGGCATGCGGTTTTGTTGTTAAAATTTACAAGAACTATCGTAGTTACCTCTTGGAAGTTTATTAGGATTTTATGTTCGGAATACTGCTGAACATTAACTGAGTTAGAATCCAAAACTAATATCAGAGACTTTTCTCGTGTATGTACATATGAAGTATTGTACTTTTTTTTAATCTGTTTTTTTTTCTTTTCTTAATAAAATTGTTTGTAAAATCTGCATGAATAGGTGAACTCTTGACAATCAAAGAAGCAAGAAGGCGGCAACAAATGTACGATGAACTTGCTTCAGGTGGTGGGTTTTCTTCTGCTCTTTTGGTCATGAGGGAGCATCTCCCATCTGGAAAGGCATGTTTAAGAATAAATATAGATGCAACAAGAATTGGAAATGTTGCACGGTTCATTAACCACTCTTGTGATGGTGGTAATCTCTCCACGTCACTGGTTAGAAGCTCAGGTGCTTTGCTACCCCGCCTTTGCTTCTTCGCTTGTAAAGACATAAAAGAAAATGAAGAGCTCACTTTTAGCTATGGAGAAATCAGGCTCAAATCACAGGGTTTGAAGTGCTTTTGCGGTAGCTCTTGCTGTTTTGGGATGTTGCCTTCTGAACATACCTAATAGCAATTAGGTAAGTGAGCTGTTCCTTAGCATTTTCTTAAAGTAATGGTTATTTTCAAGGAGTTTGGACCCAGTAGTGTTCATTTAGGAAAAGTGCATTGAACTAGAAATTGAATAAAAGCAAAAGATAGTTGGAATTCTTTTGTTCTGTATGGTATAAGCTTCTTATTAATTATGTCATGATTGTGTTACTCAATCTTGCTGCAGTGTAAGTATACTCCTGTCAACATATAGTAAAAAAAATGTGTTATGCAATGTGGGGTGAGGAAAAATGTATTCATTGGTTTAGGAGAAATCCATGACAATTTTGACCTGTAGTACTAATGAACTTGCATGGATCGGTGACAGTTTAATTATGATTGTGTTGACGGAATCAAACTCATTTTAGGAACTCATCTATGGTGAAGAATCTCATTGGTGAAAATAGATGGAATCTGGCTCTCTTCCTCATTTTCCTCCTCGTCGTTGGATGGTCGCAAAAGCTGAAGAGGACCCATGCTGTTGGAAGATGGTGCTGTCTCAGCAACAAGGTCAAAACTAGAAGTAAAGCTGCTCATGTGGAGGAGGTTTGTGGAAGCAGATGAGTTGTTGGAATAAGCTGGTTGCAGCACTCCAAGATGCTGAGCCTGTTGCTGCTGGTGCTGCTGCTGAGCCTGTTGCTGGTGCTGTTGCTGTGAGCTCTGGAGAACATTTGCTGCAAATCTAGTGTTTATCAACTGGGTTTGCACCATTGACAGCTCGGCTTGCAGAGCAGCCACCTGCAAATGTTTAAAACAGTTTATTATTTAGAATTAAACATGGTATGGGTTTATATATTTATATTCAGTTCAAAATCCAAAACCAAGAACACTCTGTCACTGACAGCCATACAGATCTTCAAAAAGTTGTGATTTATATAAAGTTCTTGATTGTACTTCAACATTATTTTAGCAAAACAACTCTATGAAGTATAAGTAACTTTCATCATTTTCATTCACTTCTGAAATGAAGTACCATGCAAACACAAGTACTCTGTACTCATGGTTTGAATTGATCTGTGCAATATGAAATTGGCAAGTCATGCAAAAAATAATTGCATAAACCTAATGGTAGTGGTGCAGTTGGCTACACAGATTGCGTGAGTGGGAAAAACACTTGCGTTCGATCCTTGCTCAACACATCCATGGAAGAGTGATGAGCTTTAACTGTGACTTACTCTCGAATGAGAATTAGTCTGTGTGTGTTAAAACGGCTTAAAGGTGTCAACCGCGAGTTTGCGGGCTTAGGAACCTCATAGTTCAAACCGAGAAAAAAATAAAATTAATTGCATACCAACAATATATTCATAAAAACCAAAAAACATAGTACTCATTCCATCATAAATAATTGCATACCAACAATATACTACTTTCATTCAGTTTTAAAATGAACATCTTGAATTTTTTTTCTTCTGAAAAAGATGATCAAAATATAATAAAAACCATATTCCTGACAGAAAACTATGTCCCGGAAAAGGCTTAGTTTGCAAGGATGGAACAACATATTATTCCACAAAAAGCCTGACAATGTTCCGTAATTAATTCAGCATAATTAGTTATGCGCTCTGCTTAAACATGATCATCGCAGAACAAGAAAAATAAAACATTTATGATATGCAATTGTACCTGCTGTTGCAAAGCAATAATGGTGGAGACGCATCCATAAACCGGGTCGGTCAGCCTCTGCTGCGCCTCGTAGGTAATGGTAACAACCGCGTCGTGCCTCCGGTTCACCGGAATGTGCAGCAGCAGCTTCGACACGTTGCTGGCACCAAACACCTTGTGCACGGCCGCGAACCGGGCCGCGCCCTGGTCGGACCCGAAGTGGGGCGCGAAGATGCATCCGCTGATGCACTTCCTCCGCAGGAACTTGCACGCCCCGCACGGAGCCATCGGGGACGTCGTTGCGAGCTGCGACTCGGCCTGATCCACCAGCTGATGCTGGTGCTGGTGGCGCTTCCCGGAGCCCTTGCGACGAGCAGTGGTGGTGGTAGTAGTAGTAGTGTCGGACATGGCGTCGCGGCCTTGTCCCGTCGGGCGATCAGACATTGGAATTAGCAAAAGAAGAGGGTGGCTGGGTGGATGGCTTATATGGGAGAAAATGAAATGGAGGAGTGCACGTTAGTCTCGTGAGTGAGGTTGGCAAGGTGAATGTAGGTTTTGTTTTCTTTGTTTTCTTTTTCTTATTGGAGAGACGTTATATGTAATGTGGTTATGGTTGGTGAGAGGGAGTGAAATGGGAAGAGAGTCTGTGGGTGTGGGGGTGTGAGGAGCACGTGGAAAAGGAGGGTTTGTTTGTTGGTGAATATTGTGGGTTTAAATATAATAATATTTGTAGGTAATATATGGTAATTAAAGTTGAAGTTGTGAAGATGGAGATGGTTGGGATGGGAAGGCACAACATTTGTGCTGCCCGTGGCGTGTGGGATGCTATGGTAACTATACGTGCATGCTTGTTGTTGTGTAAACCGTGAGATGATCCGGATCTCGTACGAGGTTGCTTTGCAAATTGCACTGCACATTGAAGGGCCAAACGGTGTCGTTTCCTAATTCTCTAATTTCTGTTTCACACCACCTGAGCAAAAGTATCTAACATTGTCTCTCTCGTAGGTTCTATTAGATGTTGTTTTATTGTTTTTACTAACCCATGATGCTCATCCCATGACCTCTCTTTCTTGGACTTGATTCCTTAATCATACAAATAGAGAGTCATCTCCACTCAACTTTGTCAAGCACATCCTATTTTCCTACTAAGACATGATCCGTATTGTAATTAGTAATTTTAAGATTAAATTTAATCTTATTCTGACGACATTTCATAGACAAAGTGGTGCACTTTTTCGATTCGGGGTTATACTTCTCATGACATGTCGATCTTCTTGTGCATGTGTCAGAGTAAAATATTTATATGCGAGGTGGTTTTCATCCAAGTACGGGTAGTTAGAATCGGGGGTCTTGAGTCCTACTAGCCAAAGACAGGGGATTAGATTCCTACAATTTACATAATGCAACACACCTTATAATACATCATTTATCAGGTACTAAAAAATTCGTCATATCATCATTTATACAAATCCGGGCAAGAAAATATATCAATGTAAGCAAAATAGTGAGCCAACACATGTGGTGCGCAGTGGGCAGGACCATATGCAAGCTAATCAACACCTCCATGATCATGGTCATGGTCCAACCATCCAATTTTAGCCAGGTTTAGCCTAATTCAACCTCTAGCATACGTAATGATCAAGTTTGGATATATAAATTCACCGCATGGGTCATCTAATCTGATCCACGTTCTAGGAAATCGATCCATGATCCACCTAAATCAACTCATGTATCTAGAGTTTTCTACTTACTTGAGAACTCCTTATTCCTTAATTTCCACCAATCGCATTTAAGGATCTTCTCCTATAAGTACTAACTTGAAGTACAAACACACTTCTCACTCTTGTAAATTAAAAAAGCTTCATTCACTTTCTTAAGTTCACACTGATGGTGAAATACAGTGCAACAAGTGATTTTCACTTAACACGTCTTTTCTTTTGTAGGATAATATTTGAGGTACAAACTAAAAATAATCTAGTCGTTCAATGTTTAATCACAGTTGAAAAAGATCAACAAATTTTTTTAATACTGATCATAAGAAGAAAAAAATCAAATAAATACGATTCCAACCACTAAGGGTGACGCAGTTGGTTATTCTAGCTGTGTGAGTGGGATGAGGTCTCAG
>JAYMTF010002285.1:0-18865 GCA_036897485.1 Pelargonium nanum | reverse complement strand
AAGATCTAGCGGCTGTGTGTCTCACTCTCCAGTCTCTGGTATATAAATTGTGTCTTGACCGTGTGATCATCTGCAAGTCAAGAAGGAGACAAACCAGTACTGAGTGTGAATTTCTTGTACTACATTGATTTTCACAAACAAAACTCAATATAAATATAAGTTAGTTAGGCTTAATTCTGTGTCTGGCCATCCGACAGTCAGTGTCCGCATTGTTTGACATCAAAATCTTGATTTGACTCTTCAGCTGATGATGAGCTATTCTTATATATTTGATCAACAAACACATTCTTGATTCAGTTTCTTGATACTTTTTGGGATCATACACATATATGCAGTTCATGATTGCTTGATCAGTTTTATAATCTCTATAAACCTCATGGCTTTACGTTTAATTGCTTCTCCTTGTTCTTCTTGTTCTTCAAGTGCATTTCTTGCACCATCTTCGTTGAATCTTGAGATTGTTCAGACGAGAATTGACCGTACCACATGGGTTTCTGGTCACAGACAGTGTTCAAGAATCCATTATGAGGCCAGAGCTTCCAATTTGCAGCCACCACAGGCAGTTTCTTTGCAGGCTGGTGAGTTGTTTTCATTTTTTGGGGCTGCACATCACCTGTTTGAGAAAATGCCTCAATGAACTTGTTTTCAAGATCATCACTTCAGTGCTTTACTTTATGCTTCTGTTTCTTGCATAACATCAATTCTCAAATTTTCTGTTTGATTTAGAATGTAGTCATGTGAAGTTCACTTTGTTTTCAACATAGCAACCTTTCTAAATACATATGTATATATATGATAGGTGTTCCTGCTAATCTTCTTGCCCCTGAACATGTCGAGGCTCCAGCTCATAGTAAAGAGGAGTTCACTCCTTTCATGGACACAAAAACAACAGAATCAACTCTCAGCATTATTGTTGTTGGTGCTTCAGGGAACCTAGCTAGGAAGAAGATTTTTCCTGCATTGTTTGCTCTGTATTATGAGAATCGCTTACCCGAGGTTCTTTAGTACTCCATTTATACAAATCTACTCTGAAATATTTGATTTTCTGTTCTTGTGGTTTGTGCACTGATTGGTAAATGTCCTCATTTTATTCTGTTTTCCTGGTTTAGAATTTTACAATTTTTGGCTATGGCCGGTCTGCGTTGACTAATGAGGAACTGAGAAACATGATTAGCACAACCCTGACTTGCAGAATTGACAAAAGGTGCTAATTCTTTGATTTGTATCATGTTATCCAATTATGGTTTCCATTTTGTGGTCAATAGCTTATTGAGAATGCTGGATTATAGGGAGAATTGTGAGGAGAAGATGGATCAGTTCTTAGCGAAATGTTTTTACCAATCTGGCCAGTATAGCTCAGAGGAGCATTTTTTGGAATTGGACAACAAGCTCAAAGAGAAAGAGGTACAAAATTGGATTTTGACTGGAAATTCAGTAATTTCTTTGTTCGTTTCTGCTTTTTGGCCGATCTTGAGTTCATAGATAGATATCAACACGATAAATGAGACTTGCAGGGTGGAAGATTGTCAAATAGGCTGTTCTACCTAGCTATACCTCCACACATGTTTGTGGATGTGGCGAGATGTGGGGGGCGTCGTGCTTCTTCAGATAATGGATGGACTCGAGTCATTGTTGAAAAACCATTTGGTCGCGACTTGGAATCATCTAGAGAATTGACTAAAGGTCTGAAGCATTATCTGACTGAGGATCAGATATTCAGGTATAGGCCTATGCAGTTTATGTTTGGTTCATTTTAAGCTAAAACTTGGATAGACAAATGCATATACAGTCTTGACCTTTGTCAATCTCTGTGCAGAATTGACCATCACTTGGGTGAGGAGCTCATTGAAAACCTCTTGGTACTTCGATTCTCAAATCTTGTTTTCGAGCCTTTATGGTCCAGAAACTACATTCGCAATGTGCAACTGATATTTTCTGAAGATTTTGGGACAGAAGGACGGGGCAGGTCAGTTCAACACACTCTCACTAATATACCATCCATCTAGTTTTGAATCTTGATTCTTGAAGGAAATGTACATACATCTTCACCTTGATCTTTTCGTGCTTCTAGATACTTTGATAACTATGGGATCATCCGGGATATTATGCAAAATCATCTTCTGCAGACGCTAGCGTTATTTGCAATGGAGACACCAGTGAGCTTAGAAGCCGAAGATATTAGGAATGAGAAGGTACTTGAAAGTTTTTTTGCTGATAAGATCCTTCCTATATCAACACTCCTAATCATTGTGGACTAAATTGAATCAGTTTAAGGTGTTACGTTCGATGAGACCAGTTGAGCTTGAAGATGTCGTTGTAGGTCAATACAAGGGCTATTGTGAGGACAATACATCGTATCCGAGCTATACTGATGATCCATCAGTGTCAAACAACAGCCTCACACCAACATTTGCAGCAGCAACTCTTTTCATCAACAATTCTCGATGGGATGGAGTTCCTTTCTTCATGATAGCCGGCAAGGCTCTTCATTCAAAGTGGTAAGCTAGCTTCTTCGCGATCATATCATTTTGTAACAATATTAGAACAACCTTAACATGTGCTGTACAATGTTGCTTCAGGGCGGAGATCAGAGTTCAGTTCAGAAATGTCCCAGGTAACTTGTTCAGCCGCAAGTATGGACATAACTTTGACGAGGCCACAAACGAGCTTGTGATCCGAGTACATCCTGAAGAAGCCATATACCTGAAGATCAACAACAAAGTTCCCGGTCTTGGAATGAGATTGGACCGCAATGACCTCAACTTGCTCTACAAAACAAAGTAAGGAACTTAAAAAAAACCAATGCCATCATCCACATCTACATCTATTATGCCACTTTATCTAACCATCCATATATTGGCATACATGTGATATGTTGTGAACTAAGGTATCCAAGAGAAACACCCGATGCATACGAGAGGCTGCTCTTAGATTCTGTTGAAGGAGAGCGCCGGTTGTTCATCAGAAGTGATGAGCTTGATGCAGCTTGGGCAGTGTTCACTCCACTGTTGAAGGAACTTGAAAAGAGGAAGATCGCGCCAGAGCTGTACCCTTATGGCAGCACGGGACCAGATGGCGTGCACTATCTTGCTGCGCGACACAATGTTCGTTGGGGAGAGTTCGGGTGTGATGACTTGTGAGTAACACAAACCCAGTTCTCAACAACACATAAATAGCTTCTTTTTCTGACAAACTCTTCTTTTGAATGCATAATAAATGTACAAGTCTCAGTGATCAAGCTCCTTGTGATGGTTTGTGTAATTAGTTTTACAATTAAGTATGGTTTGATATCTCTGTTAGCTAGTGATTTCACCATATGCATACATGTATAGAATCTGCAGGATTGTGATCATCTGTATTGCTTGCAGGGACATGTAATTTCAAGAAGTCATTTTGGTATATCTGTATTTTTTGTTCAAAAACTTAAATGAGATTTAATTGGGTGTTTTGTGACGAGTAGATCACACCAAATAGTCTTATCTTGGATCTGATTCTGGACTCGGAAGTCTCACTCTCAGTCTTGTCTTGTGTTTGAGATCTTATAATATTGTTCTTCTAATTATTATGATCTTGATTCTGATCTCCCCACGTGATATCTAAAATTATAGAGACCTCAACTAGAAAAATAACAATTGTACAATTTGCAAATCATAATCACGCAACTATAGAATTGCATTTATAACCAATCGAGAGAAAAGATCCCACAAACACATGGATACATATGTTTCTTTCAATTCTCTCATCAATGGAATAAAGATTAAATACCATTTTGGTTTCTCAAATGTTGGGATCCGAACATTTTAGTAATTGAGTAAATTTATGTTAAAATGGTTATCTAACTATTTAATTTTTAAAAAGAAACTCAAATGGTCTCAGATCGTCAATGTCGTTAGTTTACTTATGTGACATCGTATAATTGGAAAACAAGTATACACAATCATCACTAATGTTCCTTGGGCGCTTTATTACTCCTAGATCTCTATCATTCCCGACATTCAGAGGAGGAGGATATGGAGCCGTGGGAGGCATGATGAACCCCCTGCACTGGAAGCGTATCAGGCAAGCACGATTGTGACAGATATTGTCACATGGTCTTGAACGACCTTTAGCTCTTTTGGGGGAAGTCACACTAGAGCTTTAGGTTGCCTCTAGGATGGACGGGAAGAAGAGGTGCTCCTCAATCGTCTTTTAGGCCTCTTAAGAGTGTTGGAGCCAAAGTAGCTCCATTAAAGTCAACCATTTCTTCATTCTACCACATGGCACCAACATTGTCATCAATTGATGAGTGGTAGCCATGTTTTTCTCTATAAGCAACGGACAAGTAGGCCTATGCAGCTTGTGTTTCTCACCCCCTAGTGGGGGCGTCACCCTGTTAGTTGTTAGTTCTCCCCTTAAACCCATAATCCTACCTCATACCGTCGACAAAGAGGCTCAAACATGAGACTTCAAAGGAAATCCAAAGCGCATCAACCGCTTGGCCCAACATGCCTTAGTAAGTGGTGAGTGGTAGCCATGTGGTAGTGGAAGGCTCAAAATAAGGTGTAGAAACCCTCATTCTTATATGGTTGGGCATTGCATTATGTTACAATGAGGAATAATGTTTCCATGAGTGCTTAATCTCCTAGAGGAGGGCAAGGAAACACAAGAAGAGTACATGCTTCTATTCTTCAGTTAGGGTAATCTTATAGGTCATCAAGAGGTAGGCAAAGACCATCCAACACTTGATCAAGAGTCAAAATTCTACGATGATTGAGAGATTTACTCTTTCACCCAACATATTTCAGAGAATAGAGGCAAAGTTTTGACCTCCGTGTTCCCTCTTGAACGTTTCCAGTGCCTTCGACATCCTCGGGGGTAACGACGTTGCTCTTTATCTTGGGATTAGTACAAGGACATAAGGAGGAATATACATTTTCCTATGCTCTTATTCATCTTTCTCTTACCTTGAGATGTTAGGAAGAATGGTTCTCTCTCTCATAACGGCGGGAAGTGCTCTCCATTAGTCGTGCGAGGTTAGAAAAAATATGACTTTCAAGTCGTTCCCAACAATGAAAACAACTTAAACACTATTTTGACTCATATAACTTCGGTATAGTAAATTGAATTGTCATCTTGTCTATGTGTTAAGGGGTTGCCTTGAAATGTTATAAGTCCGAAGTTTTAATAATAAAGCTGGAGGCTTAGGACCTTAGAGATAGAGTTGAAGGCTTGAGACCTTACTTCTGAATTCCTAGAGCTTGCACATGGCTAGTACACCATTAGCGGGAGACCTGCATGTGTGCCAAGAATCCGTCTCGGACATGAGAGTAAGTCTCCTCATTTTCTTTGCAGACGGACCAAACATGGCAAAAACAATCACATAAACAAATATCGAATCACATTATACTATGCCTCCGAATACCCGCAGCTTATCGCAAACGTAGATCACTCGCCGTCAGCCACGATCATGAAAAGAAAACCTAACCCTACTTTTCCTTCCCGTCCATGAAGCATGTCACTTATTACATATATAAAAAACCGTTTAGAACTAGGACATAGAATATCCAAATTTGTCATGTTATACTTTTATTCCATTTTTCAAAACATTTTTTTTTTCCAACCTTTGTATATTTAATCAACCAAACAAACATTTAATTCCCTACTAATGAATGTATACCTCTAGAGACAATTCTCAAACTCTACCAGACATTTATCAAAATATGCACAAACTTATCAAACAAGCATGAAGCCATTTTTATTTTTCTACCTTTTAACTCATAGTCTATTAACAACTATCGCTCCTTCCGTCCCAAAGTAAATGTCATTCTTTCTGTTTTGAGAAAAATTAAAGAGAAACTAATTTGTATAGTACATTCCATGTTTCATCCTCTTGTCTACACTATCTTTTGCTTTATTCTTCTGTCTTATCTTTTCACTGTCATGAAGCTGAATTTTGCATTACACATTCCATCGACCAAGCACATGATTGTAATATCATTATGTTATTTTGTGCAACTATAGCCATGAGATGAGACACAAATATACCAAAACCACATGTGGGCTTGTAGTTCCAAAGATGGCAAGGCAAATAGTTCAGTTCATAGGCCCATCACTACCTAAAGCTGGTACTTGGCAAAAAATGGCAATTTTACATTTCACAACCACCTCTACACTCTATAGTAAAACCAATCACTCTTTCTTTTCCTACCAAAACCAGACATGAGACTGAGACATACATCCAAAAACCAAGGCATTTCCCAATCAGTCAGATAATAATAAACTGCAAAGCTAACAGAATCAAACCACCAAATCCAGTACATGTCATATGTCAATTCCAAATAGATTTATAGAGCAATGGATTTAAATTTGAAAACATTTCCAATTCCAAATTTCCAATATCATTAGCAATGAAAGAGAAGAGAGACATTTGATATTGTTTTTCCAATACAAACATAAGAAAAGCCAAAGCATACTCTTAAAAACTCTACATGTAAATTCCCTTTTACCTCACAATGTTACAAACAACACAACATTTTCAATATGGTCTTCAATTGCTGCCGCCGGAGCCGCCATTTCCGCCGCCTCCGTTACTAGCAATACCCATATCATGGTGGCGGTGATAGCCGCCGGAGCCGTACATGGGACCCTGATGATGACCCATCATCATCATCCCACCGTACATCGCGCCGTTGTAGCCACCGGCGCCGCTAGTCCCCGAATTGACCCCACCGCCGTCGCCCCCCCCCCCAGCGGCGGCCCCCCTCCCACCGGCCCCGCCGCCATCCTTCTCCCCCGGCCTACCGCCGCCGCCACCGGTGGTGGCGCTCTTCTCCCCTTCCAGCTCCCGGTACTTCTGGAGATAGACCTTGAGCGGTTCCACGTAGTCCTCGAAGCCGAGCGTGGTCATGGCCCAGAGGAGGTCGTCGCCGTTGATCGTCTTCCGCTTCTCCCGCTGGCACTTGTCGGAGGCCTCGCCGGTGACGAAGCTGATGAACTCCGAGACGCACTCCTGGACGGTCTCTTTGGCGTCTTTGGAGATTTTGGCATTCGCCGGCAACGCCTTCTTCATGATTCTGCTCACGTTCGCGATCGGCAAGAACCGGTCTTGCTCCCGGGTCGACAGATCGCCGTCGCGGTTGTTGTGCCCTCCCGAATCGTTGTCCGAATCCGCCATCACCCCTCAAAATCCCGACGATTCTGTGATTGGAACCGGAAAGAAAAGTGCTCAGAACCTGCTAGAAAATGAGGGGGAAAGTGACAAATTGGAAGAAAATTAATCAAACCCAGAAAAAAAGTGAAGGAAAGATCGATAATTTGCGGGAAAAGTGTAAAAATCAGGAAGTGGGTTTTGGAGAGAAAGGGATTTGGGGAAGAGGGTAGGTCGAATTGGGAAATTAAAAGGCGAGAATCGGCGAGAAAGAGAGGGAAATTGCGAGAAAAGTCGACAGATTTATAATATGGATAGGAAAATCGGGAGTAATCGGAGAGGGAGAGCTCCGGCGAATGAGAGGAAGTTGCAGAAGCAGAGACTGCGCGCGAGAGAGAGTGTACTTTGGATTGTGGGAGTGATAATGCATCGGGAGACACGTGGAAGGATTTGGGTCGTTTACTTGTCGATAAGAGTTGAGACACGTGTCTGGTTATGGAACGTTGGATTGTAGTAGGTTCGGGGTTCTGGGTGTCGGCAGATTGTGGCACGTGGTGGGTGACTTGGATTTGGTGTGTAAAAGTCAGAGCATTAACGTGGAGTTGAGTTTAATGGGCCAAATTTCTCATAACCTATGCTTTTGACACGTGTCAATAACCCATTAGAGCAACTATTTCAAAAATTCAATATTAGATATATCCATTTAGATAACGGATATTTGAATAAGAGGTTTAACATTTTCTTGTCATCCGAATTGTAAATATTTGATAGATATATGAATCATTCGGTGTCTAAATAAGATATAATCACTCATAAAACTTGTAATTGAATGAATATTGCATCTATCTCGTTTATATTATGAGAAGTTAGAAACTTACTTGTAATTTATAATTCATTATTTTATTTTATAATTTTAATAACTTCACTATTTTATATCAAATATGATATTTTTTTATGCATTTAGTTCGGGTCAATTATAGTAGAGAGATATCATGTTTGGATCTTATTGAAAGCCATTATTTTACGAAGAAGTGTATTATGGAGAGGTGAGTGATCATAACGTGAAATGACGCCTCAATGAACTCCGAACCTACTCAAAATATTACAACAAATGATGTCAAAAGGTTCTAGCGAGGTCATGAGAAAAGTGTTGGAGGTAAGACCTGACACATCGCACGAGCGAGGCACGATGTGGTTGAGTCACATCTTGCTGACGTTATATGCCTTTTTGAAATGTTGCAAAATGATAATGTCATCGACTTAAAGGTCTCTCCATAGATGTATGAATGGCCCACGGTCGTGGCTTGTGCTGGAAAACGCTCCACAACCGTAGACAGAGACCACTCATGTAATGGCCTTTAGAGCTAGCAATTGGACTATACCTCGTTCGACAAGTTAATAGTGGGACCATACCTTCAAACTTAAGAATGTGGATGCTTTGGATTTGTAATTCTTATCAAAGAGTCGAAGAGAAAAATCAATATCACAACTTAATATTTTTCATGGTCATAACAAAAGAAAATAAGAGATTAAGTTACCTCAAAACAAGTGCAGTGTTTCTCTTACATCGTTATGAATTATTTACATAGAGCAAAAATTGGCATTTTTGAAATGTTATATGGATTTTTTACACATTTAATACACTATTATATATAAACTAGTGTATAATACCACCTATATATTAAAGTTATAATACATTTTAGATAATAAGTTTTACTATTATAACCACAGTTCCTTCTTTTTCTTTGTATTAGCCAAAAGCAATATGGGGCATCACATTCCCCATATGAAGAAACAAATTTACGCCACAGACAGGTTTGGATTGACTTTGTGTGCGGTGAACTGAACATGTGTCTTCAATTTCTCATCTCTATTGGACAACTTGGAGATTTCATGGTCTGCTAATCAGAAAACAAAAATAAACTAGCTGATACTACTCTTCTTGATGATCAACTAGGAACATTACATCCCAGATTTGTCGAAAACACAATCAACTAACGAGGAGATACTCGCTTCAAATAGATTTGTAGGCGCAAAACACATGTCCGGATCCATTTCGTCCGCATCTTGGTTGAGTCTCAATCACTGTTAGGTTGGACGAGACTCTCTACTCAATCTCTTATTGGATCCACAACAAGAATTAAAGTTAAAAAAAATTATGAATGATGCCAAATGGAGAGAAAGAGAGAGAGAGGGAGAGCAAACACAAAATGGATCAAGATTGGCCATGGCCCTAATATAACTTTCAATTCTTTTAATGTTATACATTAAGAAAGAAAAGAAACAAAAACAACAGGCCACAGTTCAATTTTTGCTTTAATGGGTATCCAAGGCTTGAAAAGGAAGCATTTAGGCCAAAAAAGAAAAGGTGATGAGCAAAAATATATATCATACTTTGAATCCTTGAACCCTAGTTCTCAACAACAAATCCATAAGGATCAAAAACTTAATAACAGTAAATTAGTCAATAACCAATATCAGATAAGAGATCACCAAAGCTACCTCTAGCTTCAAGCTTCAATCTCAATCCTTGAACACTTGATGGATCCCATTGATATGTCAATCTCAATCAGATTATCTTCCAGCTCATTCATTTCATTGATCTCTGCCAATAGCTCCATTAGGCTTTGTTGCTGGAAGATGGATTTGGGCAAGAAATCTTGCAACATTCTTGGCTGCAGATTCATATATTTAGGCTCTTCCTTCTTGTAATTGTGACCAACATAGTGTCCACTTGGTAGGGCTATTTCAAACAGGCTCTCCTCATCAGATATGGAACCATCTGACCAATCCGGACTATGATCCGCCTCAGAGTCCTCGCTCGTCGAAGAGTGATCAAGGCACGATTCGCTTTCAGATGATGTATCAGCTGATCTGGCTAGAAACTCATCACCAACCTCACTCTCCTGAGCTTCACTTTCAGGCTGTGGCTTTGACTCTACATGTTGCTTGTGAACCTCCTCTTCTGGTTCCACCATTTGAGGCTTGTTCTTGAAGGAACTGAGTACAAAAGTAGAGAAGATCAAAACTGAAGAGGTTAGGAGGATGGACAAGAATCCAAAACCCCAGAACCCAGCAAAAATCAGTAATGGGATTGCAAGAACAGCAACCAAGAAACACATAGAGCAACCCATTTGATCCTCTGATGACTTCTCCATCTTCATGAATACAAATCCCCTCAAGGCCTCAACAAGTTGCTCCCCAAGAAACAGCTAGCTTGAAGCAAAAATGAATCTGTTCTCTCCCTCTATTTGGACTGCAAGAACTGAGGATATTGGAAAGAAAACACAAGAGAGTACTAAAGAAGCATATGGGTGATTTTATTATGAACTGAAAAAGCTGATATATGAATCAACTTTGGTTGGGAAATTTTCACAAACGCATGATATGCAAGAAAATCCAAACCCCAAATACTAATCTGTACTACTAATAGATGAAAAAGAAGGAAACCCAGTATGAATCTCAGGGAGAGTGCTTAGAGATGTGAGGAACAACCAGAAATGCTATGGAAAGAGGGAGCAAGGGTTAATAAACAAACACAAGAAGTGAAAACCTATGTTTTTTTACACTGAAATTGTATGTTTCTGGGTTATTTCTCATCACACAGGACTCTCTCTCTCTCACCCGCTCACACTTCCCAACCCTCCATTTGTTCCTAAAAAATTGGGTTTTTTGTTTCTTTAAACACCAATCAGATGGTTTCTCTCTGCAACTGATTCTCTTGAAGAAACCAAAACCACCCAGCCTGTTAATGGTTTACACTTGCAGCCTCATAATGGGGCTTGGAAACCTGAGAAGCCATGTGCAGACCTCTGAGCTCACCACATGGCACTTTCCCTTCAAATTCAATGCCAAAACCCAAACAACTACTACTTGTAGTAGTAGCTAAACCCAAAACACCAAAAATAGAATTCTTCTTGTTTTCACTACTTCACCTACTATTCCTCTGCAATTCCAAGAACACTGTTGTTAATTGTTATAGCCATACCTGAAAGCTCTTATCAAAGATGGATAAGATATGCACTACCCCCAATACCCATTTTAGGGTTCCTCTTGTTGAGCCTTAGATTTTCCACCATTGGAGCCTCAAGCTTCCAACTTTATGCAGAACCCAGAAACACAAGCACATTCTATATATATATATATATATATCAATTCTTGCAGAAAACCATAAATCTGATTGAGATATGCAGATTGGAAGTAGATACCTTTTGCAACTTTTGGGGGGCAGGGGAGGTAAGAAAATAAATAAGCAAGAAAAAAGAAAGGCAAAAGAAGAGGCTATTTCATTTGAAAAAAGAGTTTGTGGAAAACAAAAGGTGGAATATTTTGCTAAGAACTCATTCAACAGCTAAATCCATATCCAAACATATCTATATTTGGATTACAACATGAATATATATCATTATCTTCCCACAAAGGTGATCAGGGTCAAGGCTTGCTTCTCTTAATTCATGTTTCATGCATTTTTAGTTAATTTGTTGCATTGGCAGATTTAAATCATGGTTCCTGTGAGATTTGGTGAGATCTACATCTACTATATAATATCATGAACCAAAATATCTATTTAGTAACACTACTTTCAACTTTAAGGAAAGGTCACGTATGATTTTTCAATTATTTAAAGTCAGTATTTTCACCAGGAGCGAGATAGTTCGTCTAATTAGAAAGAAGATTTTCTACATAAAGAGAGCGAAGATGAATCTAAGAAATACCCAGAATGCGGGCCAAATATGTATTTTTGCTAGAATTGAAATGCACATATTGTATGTGAACCGTATCCATAATGTTGACTGCATCTAAGAAGTACCCAAGTAGGTGGTAATAATATCTAGTAGGTCATTATCCTAGGAGTACCAAGGGGTTAAACATCCATCAACGGGACAAGTGATTAAGGCGCTTGTTTCTCTTGAGCTCGCAAGTTCGAGCTTCGGTTGTTACGTTTGCTTATATATAAAAAAATAGTACCATGCGGCTAAAGTTGACATCCTCTTGCATTTGATTGCAAGTCGTCGTGATGTTGTTGTTACTATCATCAATCTCTAATGATATATTTTATAACATATATATATGGTCGACCATCAAAATACACATGTTCGTTGATCATCTACTACGTATGGAGTATATATAATATAAATGAAGCCCCCGCTGCTCACTACATACAGGTGGGTCAGAGCAGCGGCGCGCCGTAGGCCCTTGTCTGCACATTGACTCCCCCGATTTAATGATTTTCTCCACTTTCTTCTTGTAATCATGTTGAAAATTTGCATATATTCAATCTCATCTTGTGTTTTAAGCCCGGAAGGTCCCATGAATATACTCTCCAAGATCAATCTAAAATATTAAAGTGTTCATTATGACTAAAAAAAAACTAAACAAATAATTGTATAGATGATATGTAATCCAAGAAACCACTTGTTTAATGGATAAATAATTTTTTCACAAAGTTATATTAATGTATTACCATCAGGGTTCCTGATTTTCTAAAAATATTTGATACTACTATTAAAATGCTTTTCACCATATAGATAGTCATTCTAGGATACAATTCACCTCAAATCATTAAACCTTATGGAAACCAAAACATCACTTGACCTTTCAAAAGCATCAAATAGCATATACCCAATCAAAATAATATAATCCACAATATCAATCCACTAGCTTGGCAACTTGTCATAACATAATCAATAAAAGATAACAAACTTAACAATAAGATTAATTCAATTAACATCTAATGCTCATGGGAATATATTAATGTTATGTATATTAAGCTTTATAATTTGATTATATATTTTTTCTACAAAAATTGTACTGTATCATTATATCTCATATGCTGACTTACGTTTCACTAATCATTGTACGGAATATGTGAATCATTCGCTACATCCTATCAATAACATATAAAATTAATAACATAGTAAAAAATTAGAAAAAAAAAACATAAAAATTAGGTATTTGAGAGTGCCATCCTCATGGGAGTGGGAGACATATGGTAAAGTAGCAAAATCAAAATTTTGAAAACATGAAAGAAAAATAAAGTATTGTTGGGAAGATGGTGCCACTTGTCGGCCAAATGTGAGAGCTAGTTGCTGAAATAAAGCAAAATCACATGAAACCCTAATAGGATTAGCTTTTGCCATGAATCTTGACTACAACAAGCTTGATACATTTGTGCAAATTATTAGGGTTTTGAGCTTGGAAAAGTCCCTTTTTCCCTCTTGAAATGTGGAATGAGATCCTAAAAACCGACCGGTCGATATCGGGAAGTGTTACTTAGAGAATGTTTTCACTGTGAATTCCAAATTGTTGAGAGTATGGGGAGGAGTGGGGACCATATCTAAATGTTGATGAATGTCCTCATAGTAATTCCAAATTAATTTGGATTATATATACTTGTTGCTTGAATCAAGAGCTTACACTTGTGATTTGGGAATTTTTAATTAGTATTTTCTGTTGTTCAATACATTTACCTATGTTTCCTTGTTTGTTTGTATATTTTATTGCATGGTTTGGATCAAACTTTGAGTTGAAAATGGATTTTGATAGAGGCTATACCAGGGAAGGGTTGATCTTTTTTGGCCAACATTATTCTTCTCCTTTTTTAATTAGTTGCAATCCAAGATTGTTCACACACAAAAGTCTAAATCAATTAGACTAAGTCATTAATGAGGTGATGACACCTCATTAAAAATATTGGATCTAAGCGGAGTCACTTCATTTCCACAAATTCACTTGAATGAATATGAGTAAAATTTTATGTGCCCGTTGGCTAAGCTTAACCTAAACCATAAATAATTTGACAACAAAAATAAGAAATTCATGTTATAACATAATTTACAGAAAAAAAAACAATATACTTATTTTATGACAAATGAAATAAATAATCTAGAAAATGTTGTATGAAATAACTTATATAAACCATAATAATTCTTCTTTTTTTCCAATCAACTTAGTCACAAGGAGTAGCTCTCCGAAGTGTTTAAACCACTTGACCCAACATGTCTTGGTAAACCATAATAATTCTATATGCAAACAGGTCACAAGTAAGTATATGGTCTATGTCCCACCAACCAAAATTCATACATTTTTTTGTTCATTTACTGTGGAGTTTAGGATCAAGTAACTTAGACAGTCTTTGAATTAGTTGATTTATATATAATAGCTCATGAGAAAATAGAGTTTATAATAAGTATCTTTTTTTTTAGCTCTTTTTAAAATAAACAAACAATTAACCGTTTGGTGAACAAACACTTTTCTTTTAATACTCAAATATGGTCTAAATTACTGTTCAACACAAAAATATAAAAACTAAAAGATGGAAAACATAAGATTTGTACAGGAGATGAAACCTAATTACATAAACATATCAATTGTTAAAGAGTTTGTAGAATTCAAAACAATGGATATTTTATTGAGATTCAGTCAACTAAAATATATGACTTCATTAGAAAAATTTCTAACAGGCTACTCCCATATCCACAAGATTTTTGAAATGGACATGAGTGGTATTTAATAAGTTGACATAATTAATTAAATGAGTCTCTTGTCTGATTTTTCTTTTCATTACTAAAATAATGAAGGAAAAGACAAAAAAACAAGCAAGTAATACTTAAATGGGCTGTGTGTATATTCAAATTCAACACTTCAATGAGCTCAATGATGCCCAATGACTTTGAGTTTAAGTCAAAGGGTTTTTGGAAAAATAAAGATAAGACTAAGTAGTGATAGTTAGAGTTGTGAGTTAGATAATCTATAATGTATTTGGTCTATGTTTCATTTTTGTTAGAATATAGAATCTTGAGAAGAAATCAAGAAAATGATCACTCTCTTTAGATTCTTTGATAAGTAATTGGATGATGTAAAACAAATACCTTTTCTCTACATAACATCAACTTGTTCTACCAAATAAATAAATAAATGTAACTGAACTTCCATATCTTCTTGAGGCATCTGATGTTCAACACCTTCCATTGACACATCAATCTGCAAAAGTAAATCCTGGTTTTTGTCTGTTGAGGTTGTGCAGTTTAATGATAAACTGTGAATGTTTTCTTGTTCTGTATAATTCTGTTTAATCAGCATTTAGCAGCTTCATAACTTTCTTGTTCTTTTGCATTTATTTGACTATTTTCTTCTTCTTTTTCCCTTTTTCTAATTGATATGTTACACTAATGGTAGTAAACTAGGTCCGGTTCATCCTAGTAACCTTAACTTGTTTGTTCTCGTCATTGGGTCATACGAAATCAGCTACGATATCATGCTAAATCCACTCAAATCTAAATGCTCAAGCTTATAAATGGTATCACACTTCACATTCTCTTAATGTAAGATACTTTAACACTACTATTGTTAGATATGCTAACAGATTCTGAACTGTCACTTTCTCTATTGAAATGGCCTGATAGATTCAAACTTGTAACAAATTCTGCAGAGTGCAATCCTGAAGCTATTGTAAGAATTTCAGAATTTGAATGTCAAAGTTGAGTTATCCACCAGATACTGCCAAGGCCTCAACATTTGTTGTTGAACCATCTATTTGTGCAAAATATGTGAAACTGGTGCTCTACAAGCCCTCTTGATGATCCAAGGTATTTGCTTACAAACCCAACAACTAATGACCAAGTTTCATTAAAACAAAAGTCTATCATAGGCATGTTGGGCTGAGCGGTTTAAACGCTTTGAATTTCCTTTGAGGTCTCGGGTTCAAGCTTTCTTGCCGACAATATGGGGTGGAATTATGGGTTTAAATGGGAGAGCTACCCCTATTGTGTCGCCCAACTGATCAAAAAAAGAAAAAGAAAAAAAAGCCTATCATCTAAACTTAATGTATGATTGCGCAAGCCTGAGAGCACTTGATGCATTTACAGGACGGTTTAATGCACGAGACTCTAAAACTCTGATACTTACACTCTTCGCTCAAGTCGGTCCCACACAATAAGTTTACACTCCCATCCTAGGAATACATCATCATCACCTTCTCTTCCTTCATTTACACCAATTACAAGACAACATTCCAAATAGTACCTCATATTCACTTTGTAAAACAACACTAACAAGTGTGTAACTATAGTATTGCTTTTTGATCATAAGGGAATGCTCATAACAAGTGTGTACAGAAATTGAAAGGCTTACAAAATATATCTTGAAAACTCAACAAGATTGAATTAATAAGAGATGTTATACAGAATTGATGAATGAGAGGCCAAGATCATGGATGATCGATCATCGGATGGGTACTTTGATCCAACCGTTAGCAAATGCAATGGCTAAGATCACAAAGGGTGTGGACATACCAAATATGATAATGTAAGGTAGGGGTGTTTTCATGGGATTTTCCCCTTCCCTCTCCCCTGCTGTTTGCCAGTACCTACACCAGATTGCAACCACATATGTCAATTGTAATGCACAAGTTCACTCAACAAATCTTATGTTTTTTGTAATGAGACATAGAGAATTGGAGACTTACTGTTGTGGTTCTTGTTCTCTTGTTATGAACTTTTTCTTGTCTCCCTTCTTGATTTCTTCATCACCTCCTCCTACCACCAATTAAGCACCAAATTAGTCACATTTTGGATCAAAACAAGAAAATGATATGTAAATCCTAGCTAGCTATAGCAAATGATTAGGTATTGGCTCACCTATTTTTGCTTGAATCTTGAAATGGTGAACCTTTGGCTTTGGTGTGTGGAAGGGAAGAGAAGATGGTGATGGTGATGGTGGCTTGGATGGAAGTGAAAATTTGGTGCTTAGAGAAGTAGTTGAAGAAGAGAGAGCCATTGTTTTGCAGCAGAAGCAGAAGCAGAAGCAGAAGAGTGTGAAGTCAGTAGTTATGGTCCTTATGGATATGGTTGAGATGGCAGTAAGATATTTGCAACTCAAGATACTAACCTTATCTGCCCAACATGACCCCATATCTCCTATGTGGTGTTGAACCATTTCATTATGAGTTCCGTCCCAAGGTTTTAACTAAATAATGTGGCACAGTACTATACAGATTTTTTATTTATTATTATTTTATTTTTTTAGGGTTAAATGTTTTCGTTTCTCCTTAATTTCTCGTAGAGAATGTTAAATTTGATACGAGATCATATGATCTATAATTTTAAGTTTAAAAGTAACGGGAGCTCCGCAGGGATTGTGGACCTGACGGAAAAAAAATGAGGGCAGAAATGGGGGAAAGAATAAAGAGATGGGGATGGGGGCGGAGAATGCAAAATCCGCCCCGCCCCGTTGTTGTTTTAGCTTATGAATATATTTGTTGGGTATGTATGACTTGGTGTTAATTATTATGCTGCAAATTGACCCTATATACAAGAATAAGAGTAACAAATTATTAATAATTTTTTATAATAGATGAATAAAGATAACAACATTGTCCCTTATTATCCTAATATGAGTAATGTATACCCTATATCATACTCTCAAATCATTGGAGTCGTCCTACACTAAATCTTAAAGGGCAATTTCAATATTTTTCACCTCAAACGAATACTCGCCATGTAATTGAAGACGTAGTTGTTGGGTATGATGAAGAAATACATAAGTTGGGTGAAGAGTAAAGTAAAATTCGTGCAAAAAAAAAAAAGAAGAAAAAACAACGTACAAGAAAGATATTATCAGTGTGGAACTTAATCAGAAAAAAAATCATACAAAAAATATGAAAGTTTTCGTCCAAGCTTATAACTAGGAGAAAAAAACTAGCTTTTAAAAAATGGGCTCACATTTAGATGAGCTTCCTTATTATAAAAACGGCCCAAACAAATAATAAAGCATGTAGTAAAGAGCAAATAATACATTACATCCTATTAATTATATCATGTTCATTTAGGAAGATTATCGTTTACCTAAGGTTGGCGTGTTAGTTTCTTCTCTCTCTAGACGGATGCTCTAGGGTTTAGGTTTTCTAGTGTTTTGGTAGGATAACAAGTGGATGTCTCCCATTAGGGGTGGTGTTGGAGAATAGGGTTGCGGGTAACATGATAAGGTTGTGGAGAGGAGGTGGGTGGCGGCTAGGAGGTTATATAAAGATAGGGTGAGAGAAAGGTAGAGATAGGGATAAAAAAAAGAGTGGTTGTGAGGAATTCATTCAAGCTTTTCGTGTTTGGTATCATGGTGAAGGGTGAGAGCAATGGCGAGGCAGTGGGAGAAGGGAGAAAGGATGGAGAGATGGGGTCGGGCGTAACTGGGTTGGATCGGGTCAGAGGGGGGTAGTGATGACTGGCAGAGGAGAGCCAAGGGGGTTGGGCTGGGGGTCGAAGCAGTTGATGATGGGGCTGCATGGAGATGAAGGAGTGAGGAACATGGGTAAGGGATCGGGTAGTAAGGGGGGACAGATATTGAGGAGGTCACCGGTAGGGTTAATGCTTTGGCCATGGAGGATGAAGAGGTGGTGCTAAAATACGGGGGACCGGTGGCTGATGGAGCCAACGGAGGTAATGAGTTCTACTACTTTGTGGGACGTTTCCTTTCGGAAGCACCCATAGACTTTATCAACATGCAACAAGTTACAGTCTGGCTATGGAGGCCTAAAAAAGGTGTTATGGCAAAAGAGTTATTTGCTCCCTCTCCAAGTCGATCAAAATTTTCAAGATATTTGTTCGAATTTTATGATGAAGAAGATGCGGAAAGAGTGTACAGACAAGGACCGTGGACCTATAACGGCAAGGCACTGATCTTGGAGCGGTTGAAAGCATGAGATAATCCATACGAGATGGAGCTGAATAATTTATCCATTGGGTG
>JAYMTF010002284.1:0-18868 GCA_036897485.1 Pelargonium nanum | reverse complement strand
TATCAAATTGGGTTTCGCGAAAAAGTTTGGGCACTCAAAATACCTTTAACCCTATTTAATTTTTATGAATTTTTCGGTGAGTTTATGAATTTTCCGGTGAGTTCATGAAGTTTCCGGCGTGTCTATGAATTTTCTGGTGAAATTAGGTTGAAGAAGAAAGGTAAAGTGAAGGGTATTTTGGGGATTTCAAAAAAAAATTGATCACGTGCTGAGTACATGACCAAATAGTGTCATTTTCTGCCAAATACAACCGACAGAATGAACTCTCCAAACCATAGGTTAGCAAAAGTTGAAAAGATAAATTCAGGGGTGCCAACTGAAATAGATGCTTACCATAAGGGGTCCATCTGTAATTACCCCTTTTATTTTTATGTGTGAAACGTAAAACACATGGTAAAGTCACTCCAATAGTAAAACCAAACATGCATTTTTAGGCAATCATAACTGATGCTACCCAAAAAATCACAAGTTAATCGATGAGTCGCAAAGTGACATGTGGCACCCGAGTGCCCCGTTATTCAAATTCTCGACCTCAAGGTCTCCACGAGATCACGGAGTCAAAGGGGTGACAAGTCTATAAAAGTCACCTTTGAAGCCGCCAACCAACGTCACTCAGCAACACCCAAAGCCATTGCGCATGTCAAGTGTCAATAGTCGACGCCTAAAGTCATTGGGCATGGCCAAACGCCATCCACATTGATCAACGACGCCCAAAGCCATGGGACGAGTTCTCCCAAACCAAATGTTTGTGCCTAGGCACTTTGACAACCCATGAAGTCGCACAACGTCAAACCGAGTCCGTCCGGAAAAGCCTGAGCCAAAAAGAACCGAGGAGAAGGACCAACCAAGCGGTCGTACAACGTCCATCGCGACGGCGGTCGCGACGACAGATGTACATCCGTCTGTGAATCCGCACGCCAGTGCACGGAACCAAGGACGGATGGACATCATCCGTGGATCCGCATGCTAGCGCACGAAACCAAGGATGGATGGACATCGTCCATCGCGACGGAGGAAGTGACAACGGATGTACATCCGTACGTGGATATGCACGCTAGCGCACGGATCCAAGGGCGGATGTACAACGTCTGCTGCGATGGCAGACGCGACGATGGTTCATCCTCAAGCCCTTTGGCCTTTTTCTTTAGTCCAACGAAGCGTCCGAACTTCCAGGAAGCGCCAAACATCATCACCAACAAGTCATCACCTCAAATGACCATCTAAGCCACTCTGGAAATGCTCTAGCTCTTCGGGCCATCATGGCAGCATCAAAGTCAGCTTCGAAGGCTTGGGACGTTATCCCGCACGATAGAGGCTTCCAAGGTCTCCGCCATACATTCTCGATGCACGGGGGATGTATGAAAGATGTCGGAATCACCCGACAATCGCGCGCGACGCGCCAGATTGCTAAGGCTCAAAGCCACCCAAGTGGGGTCCACTCCGATTCTGACGAATCACGCGATGACACGTGGCACTAACTTGGGGTTAGTATAAATTCCCCCTCCTAGCTTTCTCAAAGCCACCTAAGTACCTAAGTGGGGTCACTCTCTCTAGCTTTCTCTCTCTAAACGCTCTCAGGAGCTTTGTGTATTCTAGCCGAGATCTCATTCTCACGCCTGAGGCGGCATCCCGGAAACACCTCTGAGTCATCTTTCTTCGGTGTGTTTGCCATCGCAGGTCACATGATGACGAACTTTGCCGACGAACCTTTCCAACGGACGACAAGATTGGACGTACGACATAAAGACTTAGAACACTTAGGACATTTCCTTAGCAACGTGCCAAGACGACAAAGACAAATAGTGTGTTTGCTTTGAAACAAGTCAAACAGGCGCATCAGCTGGTTCTGTTGTCGGGAACGTCTTGGAAACCAGTGTTCCCCTAACCTCGCACGAGAACACAAATGGCTCCTCCTCGTCGCAAGAAGAACGCCGATGATCATGCATCTTAGGAAATCGCCTCCTCATCCTCAAGGGGAAGACTTCCAACTCCCACTCTGTTTGCTCAAGACCGATTGGACGACCGCATCGACTCTCGCACGGGCGAAGTAGAAGAAACAATGGAGCAAATCACAGAGGAGCTCAACCAAGACTTGTCTGACCTGTGCGAACATCTTGAGCGCAGTAGGACATTTCTCGCACCAGGGCAGCAAGGACATCTCAAGTCCCCTAGCCCACTCATGGCGTCGTCCCGCCGTCTACCGGTGAGTCTCCCCTCATGGTCGGGTTCAACGACACCATGAAGTGGTTCACCAACCAAATGGGTGCGATATTGCGAGCCTCTCTCACTGCCACCACGACCCCTGCTGTCTCCGCGGTCCATGCCACACGAGATCCGCATCCGCCTCCACCTATGGCTCCAATCCGGGGTGTAGGAGCGGATGGACGCCCCGCCCGTGCGGACTAAACCCGCTGGTCAACCTTTATCCATCACGACGCCCAAGCTCGCGGTAGTCATGATGATTGCTCCGCCGACCGAAACTACAGGCAAGCCCGCCTTGATGACAGACCCCCGTACACCCAGCACGAGGAAGGCTATGGCGAATCCGAAAAAGCCAGATCGCGGGCAAACAACACCCTCCGTTATAATGTCCCGGTGTACTCCATCGTAGACACCGTCGACAACCTTAACAGTCACAACCGGGAGACTCATAGGCGTCGGGACCATCCTACCCATAAAAGACGTAGAAGGGAGTCTCATGGACCTCCCCACGTCCGCGACGATATCCACGCCATCATGGTTCTCCAAGATGAGGTACAAAGCCTCCGCGTGCAACTCGCGTCCACTGGTGCCGCCACCACACCGGCCACCCACATTGCCCCTCCTGGGGCCGTCGTCCCTCCAGTGCTCGTCGTCAACAATCTGTTGAGCCTTACTCTTCGGATGGTCTGGGTAACCCCCAGAATCCGCATCCCAAGCATGACATACGATGGGATGAAAACTGCTATAGAGTTTGCCACAAACTTTGGGCTTAAGACGGACTGTCAAACTGAATGTGATGCCACTCGCTGCAGTCTCTTTGCCAGCACGCTCATGGGAGAGGCCCAATCTTGGTACCGAAGACTCCCCAACGGCATTATCACTTCTTGGGAACAATGCAAGGACATATTCTTGACACGTTTGCCTCCGCCGGCAAAGCCGCCAAACCTCAAACTACTCTCATCCATGTTCATCAAGGCGCCAACGAGTCTCTTGGTACGTTCGTCGAACGATTTTGTACGACGGTATATGAGTGCGACGTAGTCACCGACGAAACGGTGATGGTGACATTCATGGGTGGCCTAACATCTACAATGTTCACTGGCGCATTCGCAAGCAATCCACCCAATTCATGGGAGGAGATGTTCGCCCTTGCTTGACGATATGTACCGGCCGAACACATGTTGACGCAAGCCACCAAATATGTCTAAGGCACCGAGCAGTCGACGCCCGCCAAGAAAACCTTCCAAAAAAATAGGAAGGGCAATGGCAAAGCTAACTCCGCCACTGTCATGCCAGCCGCGCAAACATACTCGCCGCGGGGCGCCAAGGTCATCTCCTTCGACATCAAGCGCACGCACCTCACAACCACATACCAAGAAGTGTGCGACTACATGGGCACGACAATGAAGATTCCTTCTAAATTTCCAATGCGATGGAGCGTCTCATGGATTGTGGCAAACTCTCTCAATTCCGCGTTGGTGGCAGACAATCTGGCAAAAAAAAAAAACTTATGACAGCCAGAACAAAGGCAAGCTCGCGGCGGTAAATCGCGTTGACAACTACATCTTTGAGGATTTTGTCATCAATATGATCACCGAGCAGCGATGCTCCATCTCCCAAGTTCGGGTCAAGATCTCCGCCTTGAACCGGACCAAGAACATCCCTGTCGTCTAGCCGGCCGCCGACCCGCGGTGGATAGATTGGTCCAAGACTATCTTCTTCCAAGAGACAGAGTTGGCGCCCAAAGCCATGAGGAATGAGCCCTTGGTCATCTCAACCAGCATCCTGCGCGCCCGCATCGAGCGAGTGTTCATCGACAATGTCAACCAAGTGAACATCCTATACTGGGATGCCTTCACCAAGCTTGGCCTCAAAGAGCACTGCTTCCGGTAATTCAAAGGAGTGTTGATGAGATCCAATGACGCCATCATAAGCGTCAAGGGCATCATATCCCTACCAGTCACCTTGGGCGAAACCCCCAAAGAAAAAACCCGCACCTGCGAGTTCATGGTGATCGGCATCCCATCCAACCACAATCCCATCTTCGGTTGTCCGCTCATCGACACGTTTGAAATGGTTCCCAGTGGCCTCCACCAGTGAGTCAAGTTCCCAACCGGCCAAGGGATTGCTATTCTCATGGCCAGCCCGAGTAACTCATCTATCATGCACATGACATCAAGGCCTCCATGCTCAAGGACGGCGCCGCCACGCCGCAGACCATCCCGGACGAAGTTCCTTTCGTCGTGCGCGACCAACTCAAGGAACTATACGTCCGCCAACACCCAAATAAATAGAGGGGATTTTGCCTCGACGGCCAAGAAAAGGGCAAAAATAAAATTCAAGAGAAGGGCCCCTTTCCATCCAAGAAGACCAAGATCTCGGCCGATGACTAACTTAGGTAGCCTAGAAACTTTAGCGGCTCAGGCTTGTTCTCTTTGCATCATTATGTTGGTGTTTTGGCGTGTATCATCCATAGAAATTGAAAAAATAGGGTGCAACATGTTCTGCAATCCCCTAATAATGTTAGAGTTCCTATTCCCTTTTTCCTAGTTTTCATTTCTTAGTTGATGGGATGTGTTGTCGCAAATTTTTCTATTTCTAGGTAACCCGCCTCGTTGTGAGATCCTCTAAAGAACATATGGTTGCTTGTGGGTGGGAAAGTTAGGACTGTCACCCATATTTTTTTCTCCTTGGGGTTGCACAATTGGTCGACGATTTTGACGTCCACCAAGATTGCGCCTTTTTTCGTTCCTCTACTCCTAGAGGGATTCATATTTTGTGCTAAAATTGTGCTACATGAGCAACTATGATGACTAGTGAAAGTCAAGACAACAAATATTGAATTTGTGAATTTCTTTGTGATTATCTTAATCAAGTTTGGGGTGATATCGTCTGCCATGGGAGTCTTATATACTAGAGGAGTAATAGAGGTCTGGAAGTTTCACAACCATTTGGGTTAATATTTTTCTTATTCCTTTCAAGTACATAGGTCATCATGATCATGGTGAGGCATTCCAACACCTATTCTCTTCTTTGAACATGTCGACCAGTGACATGATTGATTCTTCCTCCCACTCGGTCTTAGGCAAAAGCAGTTCTGTAGGTTTTTCAAGACGAGTTCCTAGGAGGTTGGGTGAATACATCATCTTGTACTCTATATGATCCTTCGTCATAGTCTTCCCTATAATATTTAGCTTGATCTTTCAAGTTCCCAACAATGGTACCACTTATTCGACTATTTTGAGTTAGGTCAAATCTTAAGTTATGTACGATGTTGTTTTACTGATCTTCTTATCACGTATCAAGTTTCTTAAATTTTATTTAAGTTCGGATTCATATCTCAAAGGTCCAAAGTCAGGCAGGTTGGGTTGCATGCTTGCGAGGAAGAACATCGTTAAGTGAAATCTCATATATGTGTATAAGGGACCGCCTCGGACGTGAGAAACAAGATCTCAACACAAAATTAAATATAAAAAACGAACAATTGAAGATCTTTGAGTGTGTACGAAGATCCCGATAAATGTTCAAAGAACATGAAGAATGTTATAGATAGTTTCTTATGTACTTCTAATGGTGTGTATCCAAATTTAAAAATCTCCATTTACTTGATGAGGTGGAGTGATATGATTAGTCGAGAATTTTATTGTGCTCACATGTGGCATTTGGTCCTCTTCTCACTTGAAGCTCTACGAGCGGAGTGGAAATTTCAAGAGAGTGCATTAAATCTCTTGGACGTCGTGAAGAAGGACCGAAGGTCCTCTTCATGCCCTTGCACTTGGCAACCAATTGGTGTGCTTTATTTGCTGATAAGTGATTAAGAGAAAGGAGCCATGTGTGCGGAAAGCCATATGCGCGGATGGAAGCTTCGTGGAGCATGTGCTTGGGGAAGTCCTTGTGCGGCCTACTATGCGGATGTCATTGTCCGAAAGAGAGTTGCAGAGGAGAGCTCACGAATGAAAACGTAGACGGCTATGCAAATGGCATGGTCCAAAAATGTGCCTTGACGAAGCGATGATCTGGAAGTTCCTCGAGAAGTGATGCTCTGAAAATCTGATGTGGAAAATGTCTTGCGTGAGCATGCTTTGGAAGTGCCTTGCAAAAGCATGCTCCATATCTTCTTTGGTCCGGAGGAGGCCATCCAAAAATGCTAAAGTCCAAAAGACTTTTCATAAAGTTACCCATTCTAATTGTACTCTACAACTAGATTCTTTAACTAAAGAGTTTCTATAGAGCATGTTGTTACCCATCCAATTGATCCGTATAAGAGTTCGTCTACTTTGTATTTGGTGCACTCGTCGAACATAACTTTGAGTCGTCTTGCCTTCGAGCCCCATGAGATTGTTTGGACTTCGATTATTGATGTGGCCTTTGGGAACCACATGTCTCCTTCTCATTAGTCGGTTGTCTATCGTCAATGGGGACTTTGATGGCGGGAATGTGGAGCTCACGTGAGTGTGAAACAGTGTCGAGTTTTCATATATATCTCCCCAAATCGCTAATTAGTCTTTAGACTTGCGATCTGTTTTTGACCTGATCAAGTGTCGATATGGAGCTCGAGATCACGTGTCACTCAATCACTGGTCGATTTAGTTATGAATTTTTAAGTATCACCGTATGAATTTATAATATAAAAATTGTGAACTTGACATTGCATATGATGTGTTCTATTTTTGTGTAAATTATAAGTTATTTGTTATGCATATGTCTTTTATCTTATTGTCAAGTATTTTTAAATTCTACATTTTACTTCTCTTTATTTAGATATTTTTGGCTCCGACCCTACTCTTTACCTCTTTGTTTGTCTATTTCCGATTCGAAACGTACAAGTTCAATCCATCCATGTCAATTTCACGAGAAGATGAACCAAATCACAATGTTAAAGTTACTCCAAACCAATAATATTTGAAAGCAATAGACGAATGAGACAAGTAATGGGATATGAATTTCACATTTAATAGACAGCTAAGAAGTGATGTCCATAATAATTGAATAGAAGAAGATGAAAATGAGGAAGCATCTCCAAAGATATCTTCAGATATAATGAAGATAGATGCAAGCTCCTTCACTCGTTGAATTAATTACGTACACTGTGTGCACAGAGACGATATTGTCCTTGTCCTAACAACCAGTACGTACGGCTAGCAAATGGCCTTCCGTACAAAGCATATACAATATGTACGACCCAATTCAAGAAGATTGATTTTGTGACAGGACACGCCGTGCCCTGTCCAGCCAGCTATTCTGCATTAAAACTAAGCCAGCTGGGATCGTACGTAGTAGGGACGGACACGACAGAATTGTTAATTTGTTCTGAAACAGAGTAAGATATGAGACGAGACTATATGCATGCATGGCAATGGAAATGGCGAATAGAAATAGTAATGGCATATATGGATAAGCCAGAGGTAGCAGAAATGACAGAACACAAGTATGTAATGTATGTATTTACTGCAATAATGGCACTCATAGTAAGTAATATAGAAATGGAAGAAAGTGCTACGAATCAATGGGTGATGTAATTGATCAAATTATATAGGGAAATGACTCTATTATGACTCATTTATTGTTTTATACATGTAGGTAAAAGATTTTATTTTGTCTCTAAACTTATTTTGGCTAAAAATAGCCCTTGAACTTTTATGTTTCGACTTAATTTAGTTCATGAATTTTATTATGATCCAAAATGGTAATTGATCTTTCACATATTGACCCAAAATGGTTCTTAATTCATATAGCTTATATCAATAGTTCATGAATCAAATTGGGTCAATATTTGAAAGTTTAGGGATAATTTTGGATATAAAAAAGTTCAAAAACCATATTGGGTCGAAAAACGAAAATGCATGGATTATTTCTGGTTATGAAAAGTGTAGGGACTAAAATGGGTTAAAAAAGAAATTTCAGAGATCAAATTGAATCTTTTATCGTACATGTACTTTACATGCGGTTGAGCGGTGGATGAAAAATCCCATTTTCTTACATGGGTCAACTCTAAAAAACTGGCTTGTCCAATACGTATAACACATGTCATATATGCAAGATACATGCATAGGCAGTGCATGGGTGGATGAGCTCCCTAAATTATAAAGATATAAGAGAAAGAGATGTTGGAGGATGAAGGGGCAGCAAAATCCTCGTGGGTTTTGGATTTGAGGAAATGAGAATCTTGAAATTTCCAGGAAAAAGTAGAGGGAAGAAAGGTACATCAACATCAACAACCACCCAATATATATCCAATTAATCCATTATCATCATCATTATGGGTTATATTGTTTTCCAATAAATTTATGGAATCAGAAGAAGATGTTTGTTGACTCAGAAGGGACTTGGAACTAACCTTTCTTTTTACAGATAGATTGGGATATATTTTCTTTTCTTTTCTTGCTTCTTGCTTCTTGCTTCTTGCTTCTTATTAATTAATTGCCTACTATCTCACTAGGAAACCAGATACTTGCCGGCAATAAATTATCAAATATATAAATATTGGACTACAACTCTTCCATAAATACATAATTTAATTAATAAGGTACACCTCAATTTTGCTTCCAGTACTCACATCTAGAAGCCCAATTGCAAAATAACATATGACAACATGACAGTTTAGTTTTTGTACATGTAATTCTCAAATTACTTTCTTGTACCATAGTATTTATTAGATTAAGGCCTACTTCGAGAACTCTATTGTGACTCTTTGAAAGTGCAACAGATAATATAGAGGAGTATAACAAGATAAATATTTTTTTTTGGAGTAATAGTCATTTTGGTCATTATCTTTTGTAGAACTACTGTGATGGCTCGTTTTTCACAGTGATGCGCTTGTTTGTCTTTGTCAATGCGACAATTAGAATTTTGTTTTTGTCGTCTTGTTCATGTGTTAAAATATTTTTTCAAGTATAATTTTCTCTAAGTCTCAGGTCTCTCTTGTCCATGTCAAGATTTGTCGGTGATGTTCGTCGGACCTGTGAGGCGAAACACACCAAAGAACAAGGTATCCCGGGTGTTTTTGGGACGCCGCCTTAGGCGTGAAAGTAAGATCTCGGCCGAAATACACGAAACTCTTGAAAGCGTTTTAAAAAGAGAAAGCTAGAGAACTATGTAAATATTGAGAGAGAATGATCGAAGGTCCTCATTTTCTTACTAAGAGTGGGTATATATACTAACCCCAAATAACTACCACGTGTCACTTTGTGATTGGACGATCGATAGTGAAGTGGGGTCCACCTAAATGGCTTGGAGCTCTAACTTCCACGCACGCTATGCGCGGGAGCCAGGAATGGCCGACAGTTCCCGTACATCCCTCGTGCGTCGATGTGTACGTCGACGCTCCTAGCTAGGAGCCTCTACCACGCGGGGTAGCATATTGGAACTTCAAATCTTGCAAATTGGGCCTTGCTCTCCAGGCGTGGCGTGCACATGTGTCGGGCGAGTTGATGTGCCTCCGTACGACCATTGTGTTCGGAGCGTACGAAGAAGACCCTAGAAGCCTCTATCACACAGGGTAGTGTCTTAGGGTTCTAGAGCTTGTGAGATATCGTTGAGACAATCTAAGAAGATGGAGAGCTTTTGAAATAGCTTGAAAGGTTAATTATCCAAGATGGAAAACTTGTTCATGAGGGTCTTTGGAACTTCTCGGGCTTTGAAACACTTCATTGGGTGGAAAAATGCCCAAAACAGAGTCTTACATGAACCATTTTCGCGACAACCCTAATAGTTGTCGCGACAGTGCTGAGGCACAATCTTAATTAGGATCGTCATTAGCCTTTAAATTTGTATTTTTGCTTTGCCTTTCTCCCCACTTTGCCTTGGTTCTTTCCTTTTACTTGCCACTTATTTTTGGGTACATTGCCGACACTTTGGGGCACATTGGCCACCATTTTGGAACACGTGTCCGTCGATAGTTTTGGGGCACGTTCCTAAGTTCGCTAGGTGGTCATCCTAAGATTGCTAACTTGGTTCGCCACTTCACTTTGGTTTTTCATTCTTTGGAACATTTTGGCCACTTGACTTGTGGTTGACAAGGTCGGGGCGTGTTCTGGTTGACGGCCGGCGGGCGGACAGACGGGCGCGCGTGGCGGGCGTGGCACACCATGGACCTTGACGACACTGGGTGACAATGGGACTCGTCGTACATGACCATTGGCGTTGGGGCACACTTAATGATTATGGGCACCGCCGAGCGTAGGACGTCGTCTGCGGTCTCGGGAGCGATTCCTTTGCCGGTCGTGCATCTTGAGCACATGACTTTGGAGATGATCTGAATACGTGAAGCTTGTTGATGTGACGCTCGGGCGCCACGTATCACGTTGTAAATTGTCAGATAAACTCATGATTTTTTGGGTAGCATCACATAGGAACTAATCATTTACTGCAAAGAGAAAAATGAGTTTTTAAACAGTATATATCATTTTCAAGTTTGCCCTTCCACCATTGCAACACAAAGATAGAAAGGAAAAAAAAAAACATTTTTACACCTTTTTTGTTGTTATTTGTCTAGTTTGGATCATTTCTTTTTGTAATTTGTTCGTTGATTTTCAAACATACAGTGTAAAATCAATACTCACAAATAATCAAACCATTATGAAATGTAATATGTGCATTATTGAAAGAAGAAGAAAATCATATTTTACAAAACTAGCAAGCATAAGTTGAAAGAAAGACAAAACATGTTTGATGGTCGACCAAATTTAGTTGATAGTTGACCACATTTATATTTTTGATGGTTGACCTCATTCAGTTGAGCACATTCATATGTGATACAGTTAACTATGTACTCATTTTTTCATGTTCAAACTCTAAAGTTTTGAATTTGGGTTGATGAATGTTTGAGTCCAAATTATTTTTTGGCTCAAATTATGTGGGCTTATTATTTCAAATATATAATTTTTTTATCTATTCCTAATTAAGGTTATTTTGGTATTTACAACCTCTCAAAATATTTCACTCAACTTTTACCAAACAATCATGCATGAAAATACAATTATAAACATCTATTATACCATCAAATTTTACTAAACAATATACTAGATATGTATAAATACTTACAGACTTTTTATCACATTTTACTATATAGACCTTTTGAGATTAGAGTTACCAAACAAGCACATAGTAGTTGTTGGTACACTATTCAAAAGGTATGAACCACTTTTTAGAAATCATATAAGATCGGTTATTGTAAGTTTGTAAAAACAAGTTATAATATTGGTCGGGTCAAAAAGCAAAAGCAATTGCTTTTTATTTCGCAGTTTAGAGAAACAAAAAATTCGTACATTTTAGAAACTTTCTCATCGTGATAAACTCATTCAAAAGTAAGTTGGAAGCAAATTTATTGTTTACTTTCTATGCCCGTCATGTACATATGATACATTTTCATCTAATATGCAAGTTACTTTAACTTTTTACTTTCATTATGCAATTCACTTAAAAGCGAGCAGCTAGTTGAAAATTTGCTTTCAGTGTTCATTTACTAATGTAACTCCTTTTCATTATTTATGAGTAAGTTTCTTCTATGTTTGAAGAGTGCTACCAATAATGTCTAAACATTAAAAACATAGTATCATTCACTCATTTTTAGATTCTACCAAAATTATTCTACTCAAATGTTCGAAGTCTCAGGTTCGAGACTTGCTTGGTACGCTTGTTTATAAATAAAAAATTAAGCCATGTTAGGCCAAGCGGTATAAGCGTTTTGGAGTTCTTTTGAGGTCTCGGGTTCGAACCTCTTTATCGACAGTATGGGGTATATATATAACGAAGCCCTAAAATGTAAGAAAAAGGAATGGCACATGCATTCATGCATTAGTTTGAAACATGTTCACAAAAGCTAATGAAGAAGGTAAAGTAGTGCATGATCAGTTTTGGCAGATTGGTCACCACATTGTCTACTGCCAATTAATTCCATGGTTTACAAATGAGATTATAATTTTGCATGGGTCATTTTCCAAGGAAAGAAGAAAAGTTGGATCTTTTTTGAAGTCGGTTGGGTTGTGGTCAAATGACAGAGCTCTTTTTATCTTGTAACAGACCCATGTGACCACTTCCTCAATCCACAGCCTCATCGTATCTTCTGCAAAAATCCATATGCTTGCATGCATTTTTGAGTTCACATTCATGTGAATCACAATTCACAGTCAAACATGGCATGAAAGCAAGCTCTACACACAACACAACACAACCCAACCCAACTATACTATAAATGTTGCATGCACGCCTGTGCTGTACTGCTGCATGTGCACACCAAATCTACCTTTCCGGAGACCAGTCTAAATCTGTGGGCAAACACTACTGAGAATGTCCTTATTTCACACAATATATTAATTATCTGCTATTTTTACATGGGTCCTTATTCCAAAACAAGTGAGAGACAAACAAAGCATACTCTAATTCAGCAGAACAAAAATAAGGCTTTGTGCACACTAGTTTATTCCTCAAGTAAACAACAAACTCCATTAACTTGATACACACTAGTTATTACCAGCATCAGTAAATATTTGAATTGTTACTGTTGATAGAGTAGTTTGACTCTCCACCTATTAGCTAAAACTTTTGAGTTTCAATCAAGTTTAATATCATATCAAAGTTAGTTTAATTTGATTCAAGTATGAGCCCGTTTATGTTACACCCCCTATAGTCTCCGACCCACTTGCAGATGGACATGCTTGCAGCGAGCCACATGTAGAGAAAAAAAACATGCACGTGAGGGGTAGGGAGGATATAAAAGGCCCCAATTGTGCACTGCCAAAGTCATCGATAAAAGAAAAATGTGAGAATCGCATGTAATGAGTGTTAAAATGGGTGAAATAAGTCTCAAATTGAATAAATATAAGTGAAATGTGTTATATACAATGATGCATGTGAAACACTACTAACAAAGTTGACCTTTTACGAGTGAAAATTCAAGTCATTATATGAGCCCATTATCGAAATTTAACATGGTATATATAAGAGTTGGTTTGGTTTGGATCCAGTGACCCCTCTTTGTTGTTTCTCTTCTTGGTCCGCATGTAAGAGCTGTTGTGTTATTTGACAAGCACATGAAGAGGACATCCAAAGATTGTGAAAACCATCACCTTAATTAAGTTTCTAGGTTGGAGTCAAAATTCACCCTTACAAAGGAAATAGAATCAACTATGCTCATAGATTGGGTGTAAATTTAGAATCACGCCTCATATATATATTTCCCATACCAATCAAAATAACCCAAACACTACCAAAAACAATGAAGAATACCTACTTTATAATCATACAGTAGCAGTTCCAGTTTTGGTATCTATTTTGCATTCTGTAAAAACAAGTACTTTTCAATAGTTTTCACCATTGAAAAAATTATACTAATTCAAAAACTATAAAGAGGTTCCCTAGACAGAGCAGTAAAGTTAGTGTGAACAGGCAGTCTTTATTAGTGAAGGAGAATTTCCAGGTTCAAGGAAACATTATTGCAAAGTGCTTAATAAAGCAAAGCAGAAGATGATTATTTGAACAATATACAACAACAATAACTGTCCCAATCTGTCACTAATCATACCAGTACTAACAAACTGGTGCCCCGGGGTCATCCGGCGTGTCCAATATATGTTACCAATGAACTGCAACATCATTAATCATATCGGTATCATTGCATCAACGTCATGTACGCTTCAGGGTATGCAGTAATGCTCCCAATTGGTCACAATGCAGTTGCTCCATCAAAGGAACTCAAAGAACTGATCAAGGATTCATATACCGTAATTCCCTTTAAGAACACAGTATCTTTCAAATACTGCTATTACGAAACAGATATAAGGGTAAGACAATCAGCAATAGATGAAAATTGGTAAAAGAAGTTAAGAGAGGAAGCCTACCTCATTATGGTCATGAAGTAATATAGGAGTATTTGTCATAGGGGAGAAACCAAGAGCAGGAATGCCCCGTTCTCTCATGAATCGTGTATCAGTAGTTGAAGGCAAGATTTCAGGTTTTGATAGTTTTCCTCCAGTTGCTTCAATGGCTTGCTTGAAAACAGACCACCATGGATTTGAATCATCTGTTGCTGTCATCAAAGGGCGCCCTTTGTAATCTCTAATAGGTCCTTTCTCGATAACCTGTCATGTAGACAAAGTAGTCATCTCAAACTTAATGATCCATTAGCCAATTGGAATAGTAATAGAATAGTGAAAACTTGATTCTGAGATCATGATGGTTGTAAATAAAAGTTCGAACAACTTGTTGACATAAAAGTTACATATGTGTGTGCAGAGTCATATTTGTTGTTGAGCTAGAGTTATAAAGGGTTTTGGATTGAATATTGTTTGGTTACATTATTTTGAGAAGACTATAAGTGCACATATATGCTTGCCTTCCTTCTAAATTGCTTTAACACAGAAAAACATCGTATAGTGTGAAGAAAGAACAACTGCCCAAACGATTTTATACCATGAGATAGTAAAATCGTATTTCGTGAATACTAATAGGAACCTTCTTCCATCCCCCATTCTCTCTTTCCCTTTCAGCAGGAAAGGAAGAGGAACATATACATTTATGTAACTGTCACATGGAAGTCTTAACAGAGTGGATCTTAAAATATTGAACAGTGTAGGTGGCCAAAGGACAGATTAAACAGCACTGGCTCTTAGGTCCGATCACTAGTGTGGTCTGGAGAATCACTGTTAGGTAAGAAAATCTTTGCATATTTAATCTATATACACTTTTTATGTTCAAAAGGCAACCATAATATATTGCAGATGAATGATAACTGTAACTAGTTCGATGAAGACCTGAATTTGACAGATGTGAAATGCCATAAAGCAAAGCATTTAGGCACCATATGGCAAGCATATACGCAAACATGAATATAAAATTATCAACTTAAACAAGGCATAAATCCTAATAAGAACGTCTGGAGAAACCCTCCAGCTCCAAAGTAACTAATAGTTGTACTGAGATGGTCACACAATCTAAGTAGAATGACTAAGTATCATTCCCTTTGTGAACCACCTACACACACACACACACAAACAAAACATAACAAAAAATTGAAACAAAAAAGAACTGAATGGAAACAAGAATGTAGGGGATTATGGGCTATGTTTTTAAACTTTTCCCATAAAGAAAACGAGCTCTGATGCCATGCTTAGGTGAAAAAATAGTATCAAATATCAATACATATTTTCTTAGAACTTAAGAAAACACTTCATAATTTTTAAAGGCAGAATGGGATTTATATGAGATTTAGAGCCTTCAGAATCCTATTTTTAAATTCCATGAGATTATTAGAATTCCTTCTCTTTTTAACCAAACAAAAGATACAGCATTTGTGATTCATGAATATATACTCACTCCAGTCCAAAAGGGTGAGTGGATTAATTTGGCAAAACTAAAAAAGATTAAGAGCGGTCCTAAATTAAAATGGAAATAGATGATAAGGAACGATGTGGTAAACCAAGACTAAACAAACAATATAGCGCTAGATAGGTAGTGGAGAAGGTGAATACATGCAATTGATCATATAGTTTTGTTGAATGATTTATGTATTTGACTCCAGCATAAATTGGGAAAAAGGCTTTGTTGTTTACATATGTTCTGGTAATGAATTATATTACAGAGAAAGCAATAACAACTAAAAAAATGCAGAGGTAAATAAGTAAATCATGCAAACCAAGGCTTCCAATCAATTAAATTGATCAACTAGAATTCATGCCACTAACCTAGAAACTCTCAAAACACAGTTTCAGAGACATGAATGAAGACAAACCCTTTTCTGTGCTTTTAAGAACCTCCAGCACATCACCAAAAAATGATTGGCATTTGTACCAACAAAGACTATGCAGAATAAATAAGTAGTTGCACAAGTTTTTTCTTTAGAAAATCAACTACTCATGTTGGTTCTTTGCATTCTCACAAAGGTAATGAGAGTAACTTTCTGTTCATGCTGAAGGGCGTTGCGCATGCTAATTTTTCACTAGAGTGATGTGATCGGCTGATCGCTTAAAAGCTAGATATGCCCATAATTCATTCGGGGAGCTAAGCTTTTTTTTTCTTCTTATTTTGCTAGAGAACGCTCAGAACTTTCGCCTGAAACTTGAATAGAGCCATGGCCTCCCAAATAAGGATAGCGTCAGTTGCCAATTTGACTTCTGGAGTAATCTCCTTGCTATGATATGCTAGCTTTTAATGGCAACGGACTTGCGTGCTTTTTCGAATGCCAACTTATTTATATATTATCATACTCGGTGTTCAGGTCTTTTGCTGAAAACTTGGATCAAGCTACCAATATCATCTAGCAAATTAAGAGGGCCTCAGTTTCCTAAATAATGGTTTATAACAAGGAAGCAATGGGAAGGGCCATAAATTTGGTTTAGTAGTTAAGAAAAGCCCCGTTATAATGTTAGATTCTGACATGTCACTTGACATATTTTGTTAGCCTTTCTCAACCTAGAGTGACCAATCATACCATTCAAATTCAACCGAATGAATCAGGAACAATATGAATTATCCAGAAGACTAATCAGAATAATGTATTTTACTCAGCAACTTAACTTAACCTAGTGGTGCATAAAGCCGATAACTAGAAATGAGGTCATCTACTAACTTCTTTAATAGACTAACTGATAACACATTGTAAAGATTAAGATTGAGCCATAGCATAAATGTCACAAGCAAAAGAGAATTTTCCACAGGAAAACTGAACACCACTAATTTCTTCAACATACATAAACCATATAAGACTAGAGAATATAAAGACCATTTTTACCTGAAATGTCAAGTTCCTGGTAGCTGGTGCCCATTCTTCTGCAATTCTTTTCCTCATAAGATCAGGATCAGCAGTGGGTGGCAGACGAAGATCGAAACCTGCTTCTGCTTCAGAGGGTTGCATGTTCATAACAAAACCCTGAACAATCAATTCATAAACTTCTGTCATGGCCATGGACACATAAACAAAACCACAACCAGCACATACACAAATATATATACAAGAAGAGTATTAGGATCCAAGAGACAAACGAAATGGATCCGGACGAGACGCGGATCATTGGGACCGGTATGGGTGTTAATTGAAGATGTGACATCACCTCGTTGGTCATGACAAATCATGGCTGAGATTATTTTTTCTCATACAAGAAAAGACTAAAGAGTATTAGGAATCTCAACCATTATAAATTGGCTGAGACTCTCAACCAAGAGACAAACGAAATGATCCGGGCGGGGTGCTCTGCGCCCACAAGTTCATTGGGGCGAGTATGGGTGTTAGTCGATGATGTGGTATCACCTCATTGGCCACAATTTATTGGCTGAGATTTTTTTTCTCATACAAGAAAAGAGTATTAGCCAACAGACAAACAAAATAGATCCGGGCGGGACGCTAAGTGCCCAAAAATTCTTTGGAACAGTATGAATGTTAATTAATGACGTGGCATCGCCTCATTGCCCATGATTTAGCCTCAGCCAATAAATCATGTCATACAAGAAAATCTACACAGTAGAAAACTCACAGTGGGTGAAGGAGTTCCAGCTCTGACATAAACTGGATTAACAGAAATAACTTCCCCATTGGCAGCTTTACCAGCCTTAACCTCATCAAATTGGGTGTCCCTGAACTTAGTGACCATCTCAACAGTCTTCATCAAATTCTCCATGGCACTATTGTCAAACATCCTCGACCCATGACCGGGCACGCCCTGCGCTTTAATAATCAATCCCCACGGCGACCGGTCCGCATAAAACACCCGGAAGTCGTCGCCGGTCGACGCCTGCCCCTCATCCACCACGAACCCAACATTCAGATCCTCGAACTCCTTCGACTTCACGAACTTGGCGGCGCCGTCGAAGCCGCCGATCTCCTCGTCGGGGACGTAGGAGATGTGGACCGTGCGAAGCGGAGAGAACCCATTTCGCCGGAGATTGCGAATGGCCTCGAGGTACTGGATGGCGATGCACTTGTCGTCCTGGGCGCCGCGGGCGTAGATCTTGCCGTCGGGAGTACGGACGGCGGCGAAGGGCGGGTGGGTCCACTTGGAGGGCTCGGCGGGGACGGAGTCGATGTGGGAGTTGAAGAGGATGGAGGGTAGAGAAGGGTCGGAGCCGGGCCAGGTGAGGAGGAGGAGGGGCTTGGAGGGAGCGAACTCGAGGACTCGGGAGCGGAGGTTGGAGATGGAGAGAGCTTGGGATTGGAGGTAGGAGATGGCGGGAGAGTAGTCGGGATTGGGATGGGCGGTGTTGATTCGGAGGTAGTTCTGGAAGCGAGTGATGGGTGTGTCTTGGTGGTCTAGATCAGGTGTTGGTGTAGCGGTAGATGAGGAGATTAGGAGGAGGAAGAGGAGAGTGGCGCAGAGTGAGAGTGAGAGTGGTGATGGGTCAACGGCTGCCATTGCCGGAGCTGTGATGTGTTCAGCTGAACTGAAGTCAGTAAAGTGATGGTTGGTGAGTGAGTGTTGTTGCGTTTGCCCTCCGCGATTGTCTTCTTTTTCCACATCATTGAACTGCGCAATAAAGATATTCTTTTGGAGTATCAACAGACCATCCACATCGAAGGTATTCAATATGAGTTTAGGAAACACTTCTCAAAAGCTAAAAGAGACTTCAAACCAATTTTTAGAAATAAGTTTTTTTAGCTCAAACAGAAAATAATTTAATTGCATTAAATCATTCTCTAAGAGAGTTACAATCACTAAAGGGACCCGAAGGTCAATCCAAC
>JAYMTF010002283.1:0-18871 GCA_036897485.1 Pelargonium nanum | reverse complement strand
GAAATCAGAAAATAGGAAGAAAAAAAAATGTTCTTGGGTTGGACTTCTTCAAAACATTCTGTATTCTGAATCGGTTGAATTGGGTTGAATCGGGATTCAATGGGGTGAATCGGGATTCATGCAAGATTCATGTCATTCCAAGATTCAAACATGGTTTTGAATCGTTTAACCTCCAAATCGTGAATCGGATCGGGCATCGGATCGTGAATCGGGATTTTTAACAACCATGATTGAAACTACCCCAACTCTTCCCTGGCTTGGATAGTTTCATTCCTACTTTATCCTTACGTTACCTCAAAGCCACTGAAGCACACTCAGTTCTACTAGTCCTTTTGAATCTGGAGCTGAATATTCAGAAAATTTTCTTCACATTTGAAGTTTGTGTGTTGCTGTAACTAGTAAGTACTGGGTATACATGTTAAATTCCAAGTGAATGTTTTCCTCCACATGGGTTATTTTGGTGGGGTGGGAATTCAGCTAAATGGTTGGGTCTGTTGTAAATCTCAAGATTATGGCTTATTATTATGTGGGTATTGGATATCTCATGATACAATGATCTGTGTTGGGTACAAGGCACCTGTCTTTGGGGGTTTTCTCTACTAAGTGAGGTTCTGGTTTTAACTTATAACTGGATTCTTCAGTTTTTGCTAGCTCTAGAGAATGTTGTGAGCAATCATAATATGTTTGATGACTTGTGAGTTTCTTCTAACAGGAATCAAGCCCAGGAATTCGTTCTCATACGGAGATCAGTATGTGCACTTCAATGTCAGCATTCCAACGTATGTTTCCTTTTTCTTTATTCAATATTTTCATCGTATAGAATAGTTTTTTTATCAATATTTAGGAAATCCTAGCTTCTGAACCATGAATTTTGTGATGGATGTGGAATATATTTATGCAGGAAATTGACCCAAAGACAACGTGAGTTGATGGAAGAGTTGTCAAAAGAAGAAGAGAGGCAAGGTGATGCTGAATCAAATGCTGGAGCTTGTAGTAGCTTGTAGTAGCCTGTAGGCCATGATCAGTTTCGGATAACTTTTCCCATTCGTGCTTTTAGCTCAAGGAGAGCGATATATCCACACACACACGAAGGCATAAGATGTCCCATGGGAACTGTGGTCAAAGTTTTGTAGAAGAGTGCGTATTAGTTTCTCATAATTTAAACATTTGATGTCGGAAATGGTGTAACTTGTAGCTGGGATTGCACTGTATATATAGACATTTCTATTCTTAATAATTTTCAGCAGGAAATTAAGCAATAGCCAATAAGAAAGAGTTTTGTCACATTTTGTTCTTTGGTGTAGGGTGTTTTGCCTCAGTACTAAAAGATCATCTATTACAATGTTATAATTTGTTGCTAGTAAGGTTTTGGGAGAATGTTTCCAAAAGGAGAATTTTGTCTAGTAGAAATTGTGAGTTGAGGGTTTTAATTATTGGCTCAATTATACCTCCCAGTCAAACATTTGTTCTCAGATTCAACACAATGCACAAAATAGTTACAATTCAGAGGAACAATTATATTCGAATTGAAAGTCATTTGACTCAGTACTTGCACATAGATAAATAATTGATGTCAAATTATTCAACAAATCTCCAGCATGTAAAGGTTAAATACAAATTCCCTATTTGCTCAAAATTTGAAGGCATGTCCGCTCCGCTGGGTTCAAAACCGGAAAAAGCAAGATCATAGGGCAAAATACATGGGTGGTTTTCACTTTTCACCACAAAATCTCAATATACTCAAAAATCACACTTCAAAACCAAGCAGGATGCTATGATACTCCTACAACTCTACAGTTAATACCAAACAATCTGACATTGAATCTGCACTTCAAGCTGCAACCTTAGGTTTTCCCTTCTGTTTTTTCGAATCCAATGATCCCAAGCCTTTGCCCAACCCAACAGGCTCATCTTGTCCTGAAACACTCTTCTGTTCTTTCTTCTCAGATCCTACACTGCCATTTGAATGACCATTAGCTTCCTTATTCAACGCCTCTGCATCTGGGGTCATCCCTGAAACCATACTGAGAATCTGCTGATTAAGTTGTGATAAGGGTTGGACGGGATCAGCAGGCTGTGGTTTCACGTAGCCCCTTCCTGTAGCTTTCTTTCTGGCATCAGCAGCAGCACGTGCAGCCCTTTCATCCACTCCCCGACCTCGAGGAAGGGCCTCGCCTATTATTGCTGCATTTAATGATTTGTTAACAGAACTACCTGACCTTCCTGCGACGGCTTGAATTGCTTGTATCAGGTTTGGATTAGCCTGCCATGCAAGTTATATCATTAGCTTACTTGTCCAGATGAATGCATAAAGCTTGAGAAACAACATATCTCCAGATGACCGTAGTTGTGCAAGGTAAGATAATCTTTCTCAAAAATTGAATACATTTGGAAGTCATGCAAGGTATGGGAGTTCCTATATACAAGCAATAGACAGAGAGCTCAGACCAGTTTAACTGAGAAAGATTAAAGCGTGCAGGATGTTCCGACATATTCTACAGTTGGAATTTTGACCATTTCAAATATATATAATATTTTTTAATTTTTTAATTCCTAGGGTAGAAAAGGATTTCACACTACCTTCAGTAACTCGAGAGTATTTTGAGCAGCTGCTGAGTTTGCGGCTTGGCCTTTTTGCTTCTGTGCATTCATCTGCCAACGCAGAAGTTATAAATTACATTTAATCCATTAGCAAAAATGACAAGGAGATTGAAAATGTTATTGTAATAATCCAACAATACTCATTTTTGAAGGCCACACATTTACCTGAATTTCACGCATCTTAAACGTCTTCATCCAGTTTTGGGAATCACGTGTCCTCGAGTCCTCCTCGCCTAATTGTTTGACAAGTATATCATAGGTTTTCTTCTCATGCTGCGACATTAGAAAAATGTCAGGTTAAATTCTACAAGTAGCAGTTATCTCCAACAGTCCAACCAAGTCGCATACCTGGTGAGAGAGCTTGAAGGCACCCATACAATTGAATGCAATGGCTAGAGCATGATAGCAAACAGCAGTCTGTATATGTTCCTCGCCTAAAAGCCTCTCATTCTTTTTCAAGGCTTCTTGCAGATAGCGGAGAGCTGTGTCCATCTTTCCAATATCCTGGTACATCATCGCAACATTTATAAAAGTTGCAGCAACATCAGGGTGCTCCGGGCCAGATGACAAGCTTAATAGAAGCAATGCACGAGACATGTGCCGCAATGCAAGCTCTGTTTGGTTAAGTCCATGGTAGAATAGAGCCATATTACCGTAGCTGCAGCACAACAGTAGCAAAGAAAGTGTCATGCAGAGAAGTTGGAAATAATTGTCAAATGTCAAAATATTTCCTACATTCCATGTGACATAAAATGACTCCATTTTGCCGGTATAAACTTGGGCTATTTTAGATTTGTCCGTGACAAGAATTGAGTTTTTGCTATCAAAAGCTATACAAATACAAGGAAGATGACGAGAAAAAGGGCAAAAGACTGGTACCTGTGAGCAGTATCAGGGTGGTCCAAACCAAGGCAACGTTCATTTATAATCAGTTCCTTGTGCTGCTGCATTATGGCTCCAGCCATGTCCCCAGCATGATATAAAACCATGGCAAGGTACCTGTAAGTTAGAAAATTCAAAAGTTAAAAACATTTCAAGCTGTCTTTAATTCAGCAGTCTAATATTAAGCACAGAACTTAGACTACATCAATTTAACTGACTATGAATTTCAAAAAGAGGTATTTCAAGAGAAACTGAATTTAACTTTTAAAAGGTTTCTATGGATGTTTACATTTTCTAGAACATCCTATTCAATTGGATAAGGTCAAGATTTAAAATTCCAGCAAGAAATGAATATAAGAGCAGAATAAGAACCAAAGTCGTGAATACTACCTACAGCAGTTTGCAACCTCCCGATGCATTGGACCTGTCACCTGCAATTCATTGAGAAACAACAAAACAGTTCATATATATACTAGAGGAACATCAAAAGCTAACAAAAAGGATACAGTACCTGTTGAAGTATTGAAAATGCCTCAGAAAATAAGGTGTAGGCTTCACTAAGCATTCCCTGAAACAAGGTAAGAGTAATTAGTAACAAAATATCTCATACTGGAATTCCTTTCCTTCTTTCGTGTTTCCTTAGTCAATTAATAGAACCCTCCACCCATGAGTAGAACATGGGATAAAACAGACTTTCCCTCCTGGGAGAGGGAGAAATCATGAGTACAAATATAGTGGCCAGACCAAACTCTCCCATAGTTGCAAATCGATAAGAGTAATTTACCACTAACTCAATCTTAATTTATGTGAACTAATCTAATTGTTCCCCAGTACTGCTTACTCGAAAATATTATATCACAATTAAAATACACAATATCGTCTCGTGAAGAACAATGCCTAACATTCGATTCTACATGATCTTAAGCACATTTAATTACTTCTTGATATTGAACAACTATCCATAGATGCCTGGACTTAAATAGAACAATCTTTAAAAAATAAAAAATAAAAATATGTGGGCTGAACTGGATATGATACTGAAGTAACAAGGGACAGAGCATACCTCAGCCAATTGGGCTTTTCCTGTTTCCACTAAATCCTTAGCTTCCAAGCATACCGGAACTGAGTGTTTTACAACAGGTTGTAGATTCGAGATATCTGATGTTTGGAATGGAGCTGCAGCATTAAGGTCATATCTGCGAGCTGCAATGGTTATGCCCACCTGTTAAGGAAACCACAAAGCAAGTTCATCATTTGTGGGCTCAAGCTTCATTGTGGGTCAATTATAATTTATATGCAGAAAATAACCAACCACCGAGCAAAGAGCCACATCTTCAGTTTTGAGTCTTTTGACAGACAAATGGAAGTCTATTAGAGAATAAATCTGAATATCAATTATTATTAATATAGTTTCTCAATTATATTAATATTCATGATCTTCTCTATTGAAACATTTTTAGTTATTCACTTTTCTTTTAGTTATCATTGACAGTCATATTATCAAGCCTATAAATAGGACCTCCTATGTACTCATACTAAGATCAAGATTATATTTTCTCTTATATCTCAACATGGTATTAGAGCCTCTTGATCTTCTGTTTTGAGTCTCTTAATGCTTCCGTTATTCTGGCTGTAACCTTAGGTTGTTTGCCCGGCCAGTTAACCTCTCTCTTCTACACGATGTCATGAAAATTTTATAATTTTATCTTTATTAGTCTTAGTTCTCTTCGTATTCCATATAACAATTCAACCCTCAAGATATAAATATGTTGATCTCTATATGTGTTCTCATTCAGCGATCTCTCTTGGCATCCACCTTGGTGTTCTCCTCCAGCGAAGCTCTAACAACCCCTTTCTTGGTGTTTGCCAATCATTTTGTGACACCAGCTTGGTCGCCTTCCTCTCGTTCTCATAACACAAGTGTTTCCTCTTGTCGTTGTCTGCCTCATGCACAGCAACAATGATAATTGGTTCATGGTCGATCTCTGAATTCTCTTCTACAATCTCAAGGTTATCGCCTTGAGTTTAAGGGGGTGTTAATGAATAAATCTGAAGATCAATCATTATTAATATAGATTCTCAATTACATTAATATCCACAATCTTCTCTAGTGTAATAACTTCAGTTATTCACTTTTCTTTAAGTTTATCATTGATAGTCAAACTATCAAGCCTATAAATAGGCTCCTATGTACTCATATTAAGATTAAGATTATATGTTCTCTTTTATATTTCAAGAGTCTCCAATAAAAAATATAAGTTTACTTCACAGGTGAAACGATATACACCCTCTGTCCCATAATGAGTGTCTACTTTCCTCTTTCACAAATATTTATTATTTAGTGCTGTATTTTCTCTTATGTACCCTCAAATGCATTTGGTGCAGTACCCTTAAGTGGTTTTAACAAACTTAACTCGAGGATTTTAATGGTAATTCGGGCATAATGAACTTTAAATGAAAGGAGACACATTTTGCGATAAATTTAAAAGGCGGGCCCTCATTTCAAGACATAGGGACTAGGGAGCAGCTTATTAATTTATGGAACAGTATCTGGTTTTACAGGATCCTTTTCAATTAATTCGTACATATCTAGAAAGTGATTTTATGCCATCAATCATGTATGATAAGACAAGAATGACACTCCAAGGATAGACAATCACAGTAGAGTAAAATACCTACAGTAGAGAAATAGTTCTATCATGGGTAAATATACTGGGTAGGTCAACATGGATCTTGAAACCAATCAATTGTGAAAAGCATATGATGAAACAAGTTAGGAACAAAAAGAAATAACAAATATGCAGAAGTAAAACATACCTTCTGGCAAAGGTTGCGCATAACTGATACTTTCTTTACCAGAGATCTTGCACCATCTGGCAACTCAAACTATGCAAAGGGAAAGTTTTAGTAAAAATAAATTACACTTGTCCATTAAACTAACAAAAAAAATGTAGATGACAATGGATATGCATGGATATCCCATGGAAAACAAGTTAGTACAGTCATTCTCTTTAGTATCAGCCAAATCCAACTATCTAGATTCCACAATGAAATGAAACATTATAGGATAAATCTCATTCACATCATATTTACAGAAAAAGTGAGTAAAAACCATATATTGATGAAAACATTCCAGTGAATTCTAGGAAATAAAGAGCCCTTGATGTTTTCTCATAACTTGTATAACAAACTAGAGTAGCACAACTTCCAAGGGACACCAAATAGCCACCTACTGAGATTAGGTGTATACCTGATACTTAAGTTTTGCAAATTCTTGAATGTTTGTCCAAAGTGTTTCTGAGCTAACATTCATATACGAGGATTGGTTTTTCCTTGCAGGTGCCCCACCTTTCGACCTTGTTTGTCCCCTAGAAGACTTGCCTGAAGACAGATGACCTAACTGATCCTGTTGCAACATAATATAAGATTAAATGTTCTCTTGAAGGCTATCCACTAAATTATTATGTCAGTAGTTTGTATGAGAAATGATAAAATCACATGATCATTGCAAAACAAAATATATTAAGTTTAGACAAATCATTTTGAACTTGTTTGATTATCTGAGTGGCCAGATTCATAATTTCCATGGAATGAAGCAAATTCATCAGCCTGAACAGAGCTACTGTAGATAAGTGAGACAACTCCTTGTCGAAGTACAATTGAATATTCATTTTTAGGATACCCACTTGTAATTAAGATTTATATTGATGATTCTCAACCTTAGATTGTCTGATCCAAAAAGATGGATTTGTGCGCAAACAGAGATGAGAAGTATAAATCAGGTCATTTATTTACCATTACATATCCAAAGTACCCTCTCTTTTTCACAACATAAGGTTTGAATCAATGGCCACTGTCATATCCAGAGAACACAACTGAAGCTCAACATTTGAAAGCCACATGTGCGGAGGAAAACGTGGAACCCCAAACACAAAATATCTATAATAAAAGAAAATGCCCGTCAAAATAAGGTCATATTTGTTCAGAATACCTTTTTGTGAGTTCTGGAATGCAAGCTATTAGCAGGAACTTTTGCGTCACAGCTCCCAAAGAAACAGTTAAGAAAATGGGCAATTGCTGGACCAAGTTCGTGATCCTCTGTCTCTCTCAAGACATCCTGCACAACCCAAAAATGGCCACAAGAAAATGAACATATCACCGCTGAATAAAAATCAAGGCTTCAATATTTCAAAAGAACCATGTATCTTAACTTAGAAGTGCAGAATTAAAACCGCTATACAACCAAAAATGTATCATATACTTGACGTGCTTTTTGGATGAGAATGCAAACATACATGCACATTAATCAGCACAAGTGAGGTAAGAACATGCTGCTCACCTTGAGAATGTGCTTTGCACACCTGACAATGATCTCATTAATACAAAGGTCCGACAGGTGAGATAAATGTTTGGTACCCTCAGCAACCTATAGCAAAGTTAATGGCTTGTCAAAATAAAGAAAATAATAACCAAAAGAAAAAAAATAATGATTTGTGGATCCCCACTCATGAGTTCACAAATTCAGAAAACTAAGTTAATCCGTTCTTTATATTCAATTCTCCAGTTGTCTTTCTAGACTGGTATCTGAAAAGGTGACATTGAAAAGTGGCTATAGGACCTGCAAAACTTACTTTTCCAATATAGCGAACATTAATACCATGAGCATGGAGTGCTTCAGTAAATGTCTGGCCATCCATGGGAGAAACTTCAAGCGTGCAAAGATCTTGTATGAACTTTGGTAGCACAACATCTTTAAGATACGAACTAACTTTCCTGACATTTTCTTCATCTGCTTCTATATCCTAATGAATAGAGAGGACTAACCTGAGATACACCTCCAATCAATAATAATGAATGGAAAATATAATCCTCTAAGAACTTACCTCTTGATTCCCAGCCAACTTGAATTCTGTAAAAACATTTGGGTTAAAATGTATTTCCTCTTGTGACTTGAGGCACTCAGATGGTGCAGATGCACTCCCTTGGACATTCTCAGCCTTCCTTTCAGATGTAGTATCCTGTGATGAGCAAAAGAAAGAGCCATAAAACTAAATCAGCGCATAACAGTGTGCATTGTGTTCATGTTTCATAAAGTATGTCAGGAATAAATAGAACTTAGGCAACAGTAAGCAATATCATATGGTGTTCTTTTCTATCTAAATACATTCCACTTTTCAAGTTCTCATGATATGGAACCACCCGCATATTGAGAGTAACTAAGTGCGAATCAGAGAACAATTAATTACAATTTCAAAAAATTCAGTGTTTGTAACATTATGCATCCATCATTGTTTTTATAGTCAACTTGAAAATATTTGTCAGTTCAACTGTCTTCCTTTTTCATAAAATCAAAGCAATTTCATTGACTTAGCCACTTGGAATAGCACACAGGCAAAAAAGAAGTATAGATGGCAAAACACATTTAATAGTACCCTCTAACCTCACTGTTCGAAGATGCAGCAGCAGCTTCAGTTTTTTCCAGTTCATTGGTACCAGATTCATTGCTGGACACGTGAGCATCTCCATCTTTGGTGCAACATTTTGGTCCCTCTGGAGCTTTGGCCTTCACGCATTAAACCAACAAATTTTTGTTAGGAAAAGACATATGTATGAAACAATCAAACAATTTCTAATATAATGCAAGAGCCTACTAACCTGACAATAGGCAGTAATTAGTTCTGATCTCAGAATACAAAATCGGGAACCAGGTCCAGTATAGTTTGCATCACGAGGGGTTACTCTCATCAAGTCTAGAAGATAATGCCTGAAATAGTATATAATGCTCAATTAATGAAGTTATAGTAATCAGTGCGGAAATACCAAAATAAAAACCAAAGAGTCGGAACACCCACAACTGTATGGGGACATAAATATCAGAGTCAGTTGATTCGAAACAATTGTTAAAGATGTAGTTCTGATTACATTAGAACTAAATTCAAACTTATATGTGTTTATCATGTAGAAATAAAGCTATTATAATGTATAAATATAGTATCATGAAAGAATCAAGAACAACAAAGAAAGATAAACTCACACATTTAACGACAATATAGTATATAACGAAAATTTTCAACAGCGGAACTCGGAAGATTATAACAAACAAATTGACAAGGAATGTAAGAAAGACGGATTTGATGCCACTGTTAACATATATGAAGAGATGCATATAACAAGGTTACTAGCAAAGTTACAGACTTGTTCATAAATATAGGCGACTAACAAAAGGCTTTGTTGAGAAATGAGTCAACCACAAGAGAGTGTTCACCTGTCATCACTACCCACAATTCCCTTGCACTCCACTGGTGCAGCTAACTTATAAGAATTTCCAGAGCCATCAAGAACTGTGTGCTCCTTCAAATGAAGACGTTTCGCAGCCTCTAGCACCTTTAAAAAAAAACACTTTTCACTATTTACAAGAAAGTAACTCATTTGATGAAACCCCAATAGTGTAGATTATAGCATAACTATATTGGATATGTATAAAATTAGTAAAAACATGAATGAAAATACATCATTTCATATGCGGAAAAAGGGCCTTAAAAGGAAGGGCTAAAATTTTGTCAATTATTCAACAATGATGAAACTAGATGCAGGTTAAATATCACTCCCTCACCTTGGAATGAAAATCTTCATTCCAGCATATTTTCTTGCCATTGTCAACAGAACCATAGAGAAGGGAGTCTGATTTATCCCCCTGTAGAATTCCGGGCAAAACACTCTGAAAAAGAGGCGTAAAAAAGGTAAGTATATACGACTACATGTATCCCCGGATACAAACCGTTAGTATGACTTGTGTATAAGCAATGGTAGATAATAACAAATAATAGATTACAATTTGCAGTAAAAAGTAAAACAAGATAAATAGCAAGATTTTAAAATAAATAAATAAATAAATAAAAACCATTATGCTAACAAATATCTTTATTTAAGACCAAACCACAACAAGAATAAAAATACTACTTTAGCACAGAGAGGAGAGGGAGAGATTGTCAGCTACACACCTGAGCTACCACTCTATGACCCCTGTAATCAATTATGGCCATAGCAAGATTATAAAGCCCAGGGACATCAGCTTCCTGATATGATTTGGTGCCTTTCAAGTCATTATTCGCAGAAGCATATGTAGCCTGCTCACTGTCAGCCAACTGTGTTTCCGCAGAAACATCTGAATCTCCAGCCACTGTTCCATCACTCTTTTCCCCATTGGAAGCCCTTTCAGATGAATTGTTCAAAGAGCTTGCACTCTCAGTCTTTGAATTAGCATTTGAAACACGTTTCTTGGACAGCTGCTCAAGGTCCGCATCCACCGCAAAGCTGAAGAATATATTGTTGTGGACATACCTAGAACCAAAAACAAGAATCTTGTGACTATATTATTCCAATAAAAAGAAATCAGGAATTTTAACATTTGTATAATACAAAAAAAAAATCACATACGAAAAAACTTGTGACATCATGGCAAAATAATAGAGGGAGTCATAAGGATTTGACAGTACAAATGTTGGACCCAGTAAAAAAGACTACTATGAAAGTATGAAATAAAAGAATCTAAAACACACCGATGTAAAGGCTAGCAGCAAAATAGGATTGCACAAAAACAACTTAAAAGGTTGTTTACTCAGCTATAAAAGATGTTTGTCTTCTATGATAGTAAAGAATTAAAACTTTACTCCTAAAAATAAACAATAATAACAAAACAATAAAGACTATGGTAATCTTTTCAGAGCTACTAACATGTGAAAGCATTCTGGATCAGTTGGATTTATTGGTGGTATACATCTGCTGATGACTCCAGTAGCACCACTAATTGCTGCATCAACAAAATCAGATGTCACCTTGTAGAGAGCTCGATCCCGCAAAATTCTGCAACAAAGTAACTTTTTCAGTAATATAGAGATGCTGAAACTGATGGCAGATGAGAAAATATTAAAGGTAAGGATAGCAGTGCAGGTTGGTTGATCAAATAACAGGACACACCTTTCCTGTGGAGTTGTATGGGGAAACTCCCGGCATGATTGCAACTCCTCATTCCAATCTCTTTGCATGCCAATCAGTTCACTACCATATGAAAGAGTCAGTGCGTCCTCAGCTCTCGCTGCATCACGTTTATGATCTGACAAAGTGACAATAATAGAATTCATATAAGATCCATTCAGAATTATGGAAACTAAGTTGTGACACCAAACAACATCAATGTTATACATGCTCAAACTTACTAGCAACTCACAGTTGCTGGAGTATTACACATATGCGGGAATAATCCAAGGAGACAAACTCTTCCATTTGCACAAACAAATTAATCAATTCAATAGTAGACAGAACTGTGACACCCATGTAAAATAATTATTAGGGAAATCCAATACAAAAGTGGCGTTCATCAAAGAAAACATATTCCCTGAAAATTCTAGTTAACTATGCCACCTAAAGTGGTATCTGCAACAAAATGAGTGGAAAACAGTGGCATCCTAGTAAGATAGTAGTCATGTCGTATATTATTAGTATCACTCAGCCTACACAGGTAACAGTGTTTTGTCTCATGGTACTACTAATTTGTCACAGGTAGCAATTTGGCTGCAGAGTCAACCAAACTTTGAGGAGCTTTTCTTTTTTCTCTAGTATGTTTTGGTGACTATTCTTACTATTTCTTGATCATTTTCCCTAATTTTTATTGAGCAAGACTATCACATGATTCACATCATGTGACAAAAGGTGAGATATCCTATAGCATGGTATCCTATTAAGTAACTAGTTCTAACTAGATTTGATACTTCACTGCTTGAGTGATAAAAGTCTTCATTTATTCCATGAATATCTAAAAACTTCAGACGACAACATTCAGGCATTCAGCCAACAAATTTAAAAGGAAAATATGAAGCGTGGCATTAAAGCCAATGGCCACCCTGTATAAACTAGATCGTAACTATAACAAAATCATCCAACAATGAAACAAAGATAAAGGGAGATATCATGCAAACTCAGATAACCAAAACAGGCAATTATTATTATTATAGCAAAATGAAGCTTTAGTTGGTATCAAATGGAAGACGCATGCAATTGCAAGCATTACCATGACAGAATATACATCCTATCAAGCAATGCACCACAAGCATTAAAATGATCTCATCAAGATTCAAGAGTAAGTAGTTGGGTTAAAAAAATAAACACAAGCAGCAGTATCAAATTTGCACAAGGCTTAAAAAGTTAAAACTGCAAGCAACTTTTATTAGGTATGGGAAGATATTATCTAGAATCAATTTTAAAGATTAAAAAAAAAGCTTAAATTAAACAAGCATGCATGAAAAATAAGAAAATGGGTATAACTTCCTGTGAAACTGAACTTACCAGGAACTGGATATGATCCCAGCCATGAATTAGGCGGCAACAAGGATTGAACATTTTCAAAAGGATGTGCAGAGGCCTTTCGCTCCAAAATATCACGAAAAGCTTAAACAGGAAAACACAGAAGGAAAAGTAAAAATCAAATAAGTGCTGACAAGATACCCATATTAAAATATTAGACCGCCTCAGGCTTTAATAACAATAAAGAATGCTTCAGTCATATTCTCTGTACCCTTTTTAAACTTAGAACTGAGTTTCTGCAGGAGTCCAATAAGAGTGGTTGCTTCTGAAGTAGCTTTAGTTGGCTTTGGGTCAAGAACATTCCCATTGCTTGAGTTAACATAAAACATTTTTGTGGTTCCCGTAATACAATATGCATTACCCTCCAAAGTTATTATATCCAAATATATCAAATCACCAACAAGCCTGGAGGCAAAAAATGAAAATTCAGCACAATGTTAATATATTAACAGGAAAAAATGAGTGGCAATCTTTACAGAGCAATAACTGTTATAAAGCAAATGCTCATGTAACAAATGGGCATATTACCCTTCAAAGTATAATGATTATAGAGTGCAATAGTGCTGCCTGTATATACGCATACATATAAATCATAATCAGAAGAAGATGCATGCATATGCGTTTTCAAAAAGCAATAAGTAGGAAAAAATGATGAACATTAAGAAAATATATTTCAGAATTCACCTCCTATGGCTTGGAGGAGGATTGAAGGACGAGAACACAATGCTTTCTACGCATTTGATCTCCTTCGAAGAAGATGATATTAAATTACTCAGTGAACCAGCAACATCTTCCATGAAACCAAGACCGTCAAGTTCTGGGACCTCAGTTTTCACAGAATCTGGACCACAATCAAATTCAAATTAATGTGCTATTAATACCTTCAAATTGCAGCATTTATTAAATGTTATATTACAACAACCAAGCCATTTCCTAAATAATGTTGGAGTCGGCTACATGAATCCTTTAGCAAAACTCTTTGGAAATTATTGAAATGTTAGATGAGGGACATAATTGCAAGCTCAAATCTCAAACCTCCAGTGCCTGAAGCTTTATTCTGTGCAGTTTCATATTGTAAAGCAAGTGATGTTGACAATGAGGCATGAAGTGTGGAAAGGGAAAGTAAATCTCTTGTGCGATGAACATGTGCCCTGATAGATCTGTCATCATAAAGTGCTGCCAGAACAAATAAGATGTTAGAGACAACAATTAGATCTTTCCACTACAAAGGTACAGTAGAGCTAACTAACCAGCAACCATCTCCAAGGAGCAACCGCCAGTTGTAATATCAGCAACTTCAGAAATTTCATTATAATCTTCCAGATGATGAGTTGAACCATCCTTTGTTTGCAACAGCAAGTCATAGCATGTAAAGAAACATGTCTCTGGAGCATCAAGAAGGAATTGTCTTACATCCATAACGGAATCTCCAGGGTTCAACTACAGATGACAATCAACAAATCAATTATGCAGCTAGCCTTTTATGATGAGTAACATGTTTTAAGGAGCATAATAATGTACCAAACCAAGTACAGACAAAATGCGCAAAAAGTAAGCAGTTGACATGCCTAGCATTTGTAATTATGGATGGGGAAAAAAACAGATCGCAATATTTTATATACATAATGGATGTGTCTTCCATTTTGTGATAAAAAACACAAGGATTTATCTAACATGTGCCTTTAAGGTTCATTTAGACTTGTATTTGGTAATTTAATATTATTTATTTACTTTTAAAATATGAAAGGAGCATAAAAGTGGGCGAACTATTGATTAAAAAAAATACAAAACTTGAATTCCAATGCCTCTTATCATGTGTAAGAGTTGCACAGGATAGACAAACCGAAAACACAATAGCAAAACTAGTAAAGAGTAGAGCATTATTATTAAAATAGCTCACTTGTAGCTCAAGCTTCTCGCCTCCTTGAGTTTTGACAGTGACAGGATAGAGATGAATGTCACCTGCATTTCCAAGAGAATTATAAATACCAGGCAAGTTACATATAAGGTAAATTATAATTTTATGAACAATTGAAACAGAACTTTGATGAACTGCACATATATGGGCGAGAGCTCCAAACTTAAGATGAATGGTTATAAAAATACATTACTATGCTTCAAAGACATAATTGGTCAAGAATATGGCTCTTCTCGTGTGTAATTGTGTATTAACAAATAAGGCAAAACATCCAACGAATTCCACCATAGTATATAACTTCATTTTCTTAAATTTGGAAAGTTCCTGTCTGGTACATGAAATTGAACATGCAAATGCAAGTTTGAGACAGTAATTGAAGAGAGATCTTTAATGTCATTATGTTAAAGATGTTACAATTTACATCAATAAAGTTTAAAGAAACATGTAATGTACAAACACAATATGTAAGCATCCTTGACCGATCAACAAAGAGACATGCTTCAACAGGCAACAGAAATGTATTTGCCGTTTGCAGTGACCTATGTTGCACGAATACGAATACGGAATTCGTAGTACGATACGATACCGATACGAAATACGCAATTTTTATAAAATTTAAAGTACGATACGTTATAATACGTTAGGTAAAAATAATAAATATATATTTTACATAGCTCATTTCTCTATAAAAATCTAATAATATAAAATTATAAATCACTAATATAATTAATTAAATAATTAATCAATCAAAGATGAATTTTAATAAAACACAAACACCCATCCCAATCCACTACTATAAAATAGGAAACTAATATAATTTTTTCCCCTTTTCTTTACGTGAATTCAGAAAATATACGTATTACTACGTATCCGTCCTCCATACGTACGTAATACGGAGACGCTGGCCCTTTTGAGCGTATTGGTGCAACGTAAGCAGTGACATGTCCCAGTGCCAGTTCAAATTAGAATCATATCAAAGACCTTTGTGCTGACTATAAAATGCTAAAAGTACTTTACCTTGCTTCGGTACTTCAGACTCCTTCATTGCTATCTCAGCAGCAACTGGTTCAACCCCAGAAGCATGTCCATTAGCATCAAGTCCATTAGCATCAACCTGGACAGCTTCTGGAGTGCTCAAATTATCATTCGAAGGAGCACTGGATGAGGCAGCCACCACTTCCACTGAACTACTAGCAGCATTATTCCCTCTCCGGTTCTTCCCTTTGTTAGACTTCCCCGCCATTTTCACCTCCTGATTCTCAAAATTAGATATCTGGGTTTAGAAATGGTGACAAACAACAACCCATCTACACATGTATTCTATATTATTAAATTCACACGCGCGCGCAAAAAAAGGCAGCTGGAGCAGCAACCATATCAATTTCGCATTAAAATATCTAATATTTTGTTTCATGTTCACATTCAGAAGGTCAATGAAAGAAAATTTCAGAAATAAGAAATTAATACCCAAAAAAAAAAACATCAAACTTCTAGTCATTAACAAAATAGGCCATAATACATGAATATTAAACTGAACAGTTGACACTAACTCACTAGAAACAAATGCTTCAAAAAAAAAAAAAAATAACTCACCAGAAACAAGCATTCTGTTAGTGTCTCCGTCAGATAACATTTCAGTCAAACAATACATTCAATCTAAACCTTAATCCCGGAGACAAACAATAAAGCTAATAAAGATACATCTCTCCCAATCCCTCAAAACCAAAAGAAACTAATTTTCTTGCATTTTCTTTGTCCACAATCAAACAGAGGGTTTTACAGCTGAAAAACATGAAATAAAATTCAGTAATTACCGATGAAGCGCCCAATCCGCAGCAGCTCCGTCTGAGCAGAAGTATCAGATAGTGCCAATAATATGCATAAAAAAGAGTAGGTTTCAGGGAGAGAGAGATGAGAAGGGAAGGAGGCTGAGGTTTTAGAAGAAGAAGAAGAAGAAGTGGAAATGGCTATGAGGGCGGCGAAATTTGGCCTTCACGAGGAGCAGTCTAGTTGGGCCTTTTGGGCTTTTTTAATGATTTGTTTATTTATATTAAAAAATGATTCATTTCTGTTAAGTGGAAACGTACTCCGTCAGTCAGGCAAAAAGTACTCATCCATGTTCCAGTTCCACTGCGTTGTTGACACGTCTGTTGTTGAGACTTGAGACACTATTTTACTGCTTTTGGGTTGTACTCCGTTATGTGTGGGAAAATAGATTTGGCAACTACAATCATTTAACTGAATTTCTATGTGATACTTTCTACTTACAAATTACAATTGTCTTCTTCTTTTTTATTACACATTTTTTCACACTAGTTTGCACTGAATTTGATAGCAATAAAATAACAATGATTTATATGAAAAAATTAAAGAGCTTATGTCAGGTATCGTTTGGCAACGGGAAATTTTTTTTTTCCATAATGTTGATTGATTATGCACAAAAAAAATTAGAAATAAAAACGACCATTGACAAGGTGACACTTAGCTCACCAAGTTAATCCCAACATGTTGATTATTAAAACTAATATTAAGTAACTATAGGACGGATTGCATTTATAAACTCAAATCATAATAATTTTTTAACATCTTTAAAAAATTAAGTTTTTATGTTGGTTTTAATTTAGTGAAAATGAGGACAAATATAATTTTTTAAACTAAAATAGTGTGAGTAAATTATGAAAAAGTAAGAGCATTAAAGACTTTTAACACAACAAATGGATGAAAAAAAAAATCATGTAACTTTCCTCCTATTTGAAAAAGTACGTGGGATTCTAAAATTTAATCTCCCACATGAGATTTTGGATTCTCATGTATATAGGAAAGTTACGCAATTTGGGAATCTACTTTCTCACATTTTTTTCTTTGACTTCTTTCTTAAAAATATTATTTTAATTTGAATATCAACTTGTTCTTATCACCCCAACTTTTTCTTATAAAAAAATAGTTTCAAAACCATTACAATTCTAAGGTGTAAACTATTATGGAGAAATGTGTAATAAAATATAATACATGATGTGTAATTGTGGATACACGCTATTACATTACTAGTGATTGTTTGGTAACTTTAAGCTCAAAAGATGTATTGGATAAAAGGAGGTAAAATGTTTGTAAGTATTTGTAGACATTTGGGATATTGTTTGATAAAATTTGATGGTAATAGAGGTTTGTAGATGTATTTGCATGAGATAATTGTTTGGTAAAAAATGAGTAAAAGATATTTTGAAATGTTGTAAAGATCAAAATAACATTTATTAAGATAATATTAAAAAACGAACTCTTGGTAGGGCAGTTGATTGGTTTCACTTTAGCCCCTTGATGTCTCACCTTTGAGCCTCTGTATAGTGTTGGAACGTTTGCTAATAAAAAAGAGAAGAAATATTAAACAAATATATCATTTGGAATAGTAATCTCACATCCAAAATAAAGTTGGCCAAATATTTAATGGAACTCAATATTTAACAAATCCATATACATGTCCCAAAACATGATGCCAGACATAAAAAATGAAGGTCATTCATCAAACTACAAGCATTAGACTACGTGGTCGACCATCAACCCGCAGATGTGGTCGACCATAAAATAAATGAAATGTTTTACGTCTTTTTTGTTAGATTGTTTTTCAACACACGACAAATAGTGGTCTTTTATTCGTGAGCTTGAAATCAACACACACTACAAGAAAAAGCCTTAACAGGGACGAAAATCAGCGATGGGTCAAATCTATCGCTAATTAGCGACAGGAATCAGCAACGGATAGGTTCCGTCGCTAATTAGCGACGGTAACGACCAAAGACCCCACCGCTAACGTGCGCGGGAAAAATCCCGCCAAATAATTTTCGCGTCATTGCATTAGCGACGGAAAATCCCGTCGCAGATGGACGGCGCCAATGGCTAGTGACGGACAATTCAGTCGCTAATATCCGTCGTTGAAGTCCAGCCGAGTCACTTAATGAAACGGCGTCGTTTTTTGTTAGGGTTTGAAATCAGCGACGGTTTAGTCCGCCGTTGATGGTTCGTCGTTGATTGAACGGATAAGAGAGCAGCTTCGCCTCTCTTTCTCCATTTCTTCTTCCTTGGTCTCTCTTCGATTCCTCCGCTCTGATGACTTTT
>JAYMTF010002282.1:0-18875 GCA_036897485.1 Pelargonium nanum | reverse complement strand
TTGTATAATACTTATAATTTAATTTAATGTGTCATACTACCGTCTAACCAATTTTATAAATAAATAAATAAACTATTTATTTACCATATTGTTCAAATTTTAACTATTTGATTGGTTATCATTAATTAAGATATTATATTTTTATTCAGATGATTATAATATACTTTTCAATGCAATCGCTCTAATACTATACCAAATTTCTCCTTCTTATTTTTTTCTTAGATTTTTTTTCACTTTTGGATTTATTTTTGCTAAAGCATTTAATAATGACATATTAATTTCATAATTGATAATTGTTTTAGAAATTATTTTTAGTGTTCAAAGATAGTATATATGAATAATTTAGATTGTTATATTCATGAAATTGTTATATGTTATTGATTGATTTAATAAATTGTGATTACTTTATGAAATTTGAAGCAAATTTTTGGTTGACACTATGTATATAAGTACATACATGTATAATTGTTGTGCTAGAGTAGAATACATATGTACATGTATACGTATGAAGGTGATGTCTTCTTAAATATTTTTTTAAAGCCTTCTCAATTATATAATGAAATTATTCATAAGTTATAGTATATAATAACATATTATTTTGAAGGTGCATATTAACTTACTATTTAATTTTTCTATTTTTCTTAGGAACAAACGATTGTTCATAGTACTGAAAATTCAAATATTATGTTCTTGAACACTTTAAATCATATAAAAGTTTTTGGGTTTTTTAATTATTTTATTTTTATTATATCATATTTTGGTGTTACCCATCTGATTGGTTTATTAGGTGACAATTACAAGTAAGAAAGATGGGACATAATGTATAAACTATTATTAAAAACTTGAATATTACCTAAAAAAATATTATTTTCGTGGAATATTTTCCTTCGAGCTTACACGAAAATACTTAATAATAGTCTAATCTATTACAGAATATTACATTACATTCTTATTTTTGTTAAACTTCTAATAATTTATTTTTTTGATAAACAGGGTAGTTATGATATAAATTATAAAATTAACAAACGAAACATAAAATTGATTGTGAATTTAAAGGGTAATCTTATACTATTTTTCCCTTCATTTTTTACGAGCAAATGAAGCTTTTTATTATTGTCATGTAGAACTTGCAACATTATTTTTTAGAATTTAAAATTTATATTCATACTCTTTTGGGTTTTGTTTTTTTTAGTCTCATTTATGATGTTTTGGTTAAAAAAAAATTTCATAGACTTTTTTTTATTTATTTACACCAATTATTTTTTTCTTATAGAAAGAAGGGCAAATTACATATTACTACCTATTATGATGTCCCAAAACACATGACTACACTTTTTAATTTCCATAACATTTTACTACCTACATCTAATGTTCCAAAACACATGACTACACTTTTTAGTTTCCATAACATTTTACTACTTTTTTTGATGTTCCAAAAAAAAAACTACACTTTTTGATTTCCATGACATTTCACTACCCACTTTTGATGTCCTAAAACAAATTAATACACTTTTTTTTATAACATTTAAACCTCATATGTTTTCATTTCAGTCATAAATCATGAATTTTAATGAATTCATTCTTTCTTTTTTGGTTTAATACCATGGTGACCTCCGATTTATTGGAAACTCACCAACCAGGTCCCCAACTTAAAAATAAGCCACAACGGTCCCCGTTCTATAGGAAAATTGGTCACGCGGGTCCCACCGTTAGTTTGACCTAACAGATCTGTTAGTTGGGGTGACATGGCGCCACGTGGTATTTTAATTTTATTTATTTATTTATTTATTTTCATGTTTGGCGCTGATGTGGCGTTTTAAAATATTTTAATATAATTTAAAATAAAAATGACACTTGTCACTAAATGATTGGTCCGAAATTAATTAAATAATATGAATTTACAAATTTACCCTTCCATCTTTTTTATTTTTTCATTAAAAAAAAGAGTAGGGGTAAAATTGTGAATTCATATTAATTTAATTAATTTTAAACCAATAAATAACCGACACGTGTATTTTTATTTAAATTAATATTAAAATATTTTAAAACGCCACGTCAGCGACACGTCACCCAAATTAAAATGTCACATTGGCGCCACGTAATCCAACTAACGGTTCCGTTAGATCAAACTAACGGTGGGACCTGTGTGACATATTTTCCGTTAAGTTGGGGACTGTTGTGGCTTTTATTTTTGTTGGGGATCTGGTTGGTGAGTTTTTAATAAGTGGGGGGTCATCAGGGTATTAAATCCTTTTTTTTTAATCATGATGTCATAAATATCATATACGAATCCAAAGTATTATAGGAAAATCGGAAAGACGAATAGAAATTAGAATTACAATGAGTTAATTTTTTTTAGATTGTAAGAGTATTTTGAAATTTTAAGAGTAACAAATATCATGTGTAAACTACATAATGAGAGATGATTAATAGTTTTTTCATTAAAATTAATGATTTGTCGAAAAATTGAAAACATACAAGATTTAAATGTCATGGAAATAAAAAAAAGAAAAAGAAATGTAGTAATTTGGTTTGAGACATCATATGTGGGAGGTAAAATGTTATGGAAAAAAAATATGTAGTTATGTGTTTTGGAACATCACATATGGTAGTCAAATGTTATAGGAACTAAAAAGTGTAGTTATGTGTTTTGGGACATTAGAGGTGTGTAGTAAAATGTTATGAAAATAAAAAAGTGTAGTCATTTGTTTTGGGACATCAAAAATGGGTAGTAATCCGTAATTATCCCTAGAAACTAACACAAAGGAAAGGAGAGAGACAGAGAAATATCAAATACCAAAGTTTGGGCTTCAGTTTTGGGCCTTACAATACGAGGATTGGAATTGGGCTTTCAACCAATCATTAGTTCTGTTTCAACTTTTACAGACAAATATGATGTTTTTTCTTCTTAAATGATTGTAGCTATAAATGATCGACAAACGTGATGTATTTATTTAGATATTAATTACATTTGTAATGAAAAATGATCCTCAAATGATGTCATGTTCGTCTTTTAATTTTTCTAAAACAAGTGTTCACTTGTGGAAGTTTTGATATGTCTTCAGAAGTTGTGGTCTTGTGAATTAACAAATATTGTTTGATAGTGATACTGATGGGAGGCATTGTTATTAGCAAAGACTCAAGAAGGAGATTGGTTATCGTTGAAATTTGTATTATTCATGTCGTTGCCGGAGCTAGTAACCGAGAAGAAGAAACCAAAAAATTTCGACTTAGGTAGTTACGATTCAATTAAAATCTTTGATAAAACAGAATTTGTGTTTGTAAAGCGGTCTGCAAATGTGGTGGCCAATGCGATTGTTCGGTCCGTTGTTTCTATATCAGACACACAATATTGATAATCGAATTGTAACCGATTGCTAATTTTTTTAGAGAGATAATACTATGAATTAATTCAAAAAGTCAAGCAACATAGCTTCATAAACAATTTGAGAGAGGGTATTCTCGTCCCACTAATCCAGAGCTCGCAAAGAAAAAGAGTAGATGACTAATGCGTAAGCCATCTCATTCGCAAATTTCTTAACGGATTGACAAATAAAACTCCAAAATAAAGTCATCGTTGTTATATCTATTAAATAAAATATAATAGTTTCATTAAAAAAAGTTACTAATTTGAATAATAGAACATTTTAATTAAATTGATAAAATCTACAACAATGGAATTAGAATCCACAAAAGAAGAAGAAGATAAGAGTGATGTGGGACACAGAAATGAACATCTATGGACTATGGCTGAGATGTTTACTTGCGTTTAGTTGAGCCATAACAATAAAACCTAAGTAGTAGCCATCACTCACTCATCACTCAACTGATGTTTTAAACATGTCGCCACTCGTTAAAGCAAGATTCCGGTGGATGCCCACAGCCACTACCTCCTCCGCCCCTCTCGGCCACACATTTTGGCCGCGCGTCCTTCACACGCCCCTCCCCTCCAATGGTTTTGGTGGCTTCCATTTTTTTGGCTGACACTGATAGCTACAGATCTCTCTCCCTCCAGTAATTGCAATTTGCAATTTTCCTCGTAAACGTGCCACTTGTTCTCTTCTCTCTCTCTCTCTCTCTCTCTACACTTGCACTGCCACTTTCTCTCTCTTACTCTGCAATTTCTTGTTTCCATTCGGGTTTCACTTCAAGCTCGCTCTCTATATCATCACTGTTTTTTTCAACATACCATTATTCCATTTCCTCTTCTTTTTTCAGAACAGCCACCACCCCATTTGCTTTTATAATCAACCCATCTCTGTCCTCTACACACTCTCTCCATCCATTTTTTTGGGGCCTTTGAGCTTTTGGGTTTCTCTGGAGAGGCACCAGAAACAATGAAGGTTTGATTTTAACTCTTGGGTTGTTTGTAATTACTCAATCCAAGGCTTTATATGGTTTAAAGTTTTAATCTTTGTGTCTTTAAATCCTGATTTGCTTGGTTCATTGGAACTTTTGGTAACTTGTGTTATCTTGTGTTTTCAATGGTTGTTTTGTTTGGGAAGGATTCAGATTCTCTTGTACTTTCTTCAACCTTTTCAGTGTTTCTAAGACAGACTTGAGTAGATGAATGGTTGGTTAGTGTATAGATCTTTGATGCTATGGGAGGATTTGAGAAGTGTGTGAATATGTCTTGGATTGTGCTTGAATATTAAATTGATTTCTAAAAGAATTCTTTGATTGTTTCTGATTTGGATCTCTCTGCTTCATCACTGCAGAAGTTTGAACTGAAGTTGGATATACATGATGACAAAGCCAAGCAGAAGGCCCTGAAAACAGTCTCTACACTTCAAGGTATTAATTAGAAATTTGTTGTTATGCTATTGGGAAACCATTATTCAACTAGTATTAATCTTTTGTTGATGTTTAGACTCTCTTATTTAGAGCAAGGGATTAGGAATATTTGGCTATGAATTTGATTGAGAGGATGAATTTCCAGATTCTGTTTAAATCTTGTGCTTTAGGAATCTAGTAGACTAGTACCATATATTTTACAAATTAAAGTATGTTCTTTATATTCTCATTAATGGGGCATTGAAAAGTGTCAAGTTAAATACCAGAATTTTGTTGTTCAGGTATTGATTCCATTGCCATAGACATGAAGGAGAGTAAATTAACCGTTATAGGGACAGTTGATCCGGTGAATGTAGTTAGCAAGCTACGCAAGTATTGGCAGACTGATATAATATCCGTAGGAGCTGTCAAAGAGCCTGAGAAGAAAGAGGAGCCAAAGAAGGAGGAAGCCAAGAAAGAAGAGGAACCAAAGAAAGAGGAAGCCAAGAAAGAAGGAGACGGCAACACAGGAGAAGCAAAAAAGGAAGAACCCAAGAAGGACGGTGAGAAAAAGGAACAACCATCGCCACAGCCTCAGCCAGACCCAGTTTTGGAGCTTGTTAGATCCTACAGAGCTTACAATCCTCACATGACCTCGTATTACTACGCTCAAAGCATGGAGGAGAATCCAAATGCTTGTGTCATATGCTAAGTTAATGAATTAGTCCAAATGAGGCAAGCAAGATTAAAAGCTATATCTTGCGCAGAACGTGTGATCATGGTCCCAAGAGGAGAAGAAAGGTACTCTCTAAGTCTCTTATGTGTATAGAATTGTGATGTATTCATAGTTTTGTTGAGGAACTTGCATCAAATACTGTGTAGAGATCAAAGTAAATAAAATTTTGGGAATTGTTTTCAACACTCAAAACATTGCTATCATCTTGCTGATTGCTAGTAGTTAGCTGAGTTGCATCCAAGAATTTTGGTGGGTCAGATTTACATTGCTTGCAGGAGTAGAACAATGATTTAGCTTTCTTGGTTTTGAATAAATGGTGGGTCAAGTCATGATCTTCAGGGATACGTGGAGCTTATGCGTATCCAATTCTCTAGTGAATGATATGCTTGCTGACTCTCATCAATAATTTGATAGTAACAACCCGATTGGTCGATCTCATTCATAATTAGATCTTTTTGGACTGTCCCGGAGGGCCGTTGTTTTGGTCGGTCTCCATAATCATATCTCTACTTTTAGCCTTATACGGATGGTGGAAAGCAGATGTTAAGTGATGCAATAAACATGTCTGATGGAAACTTTATGGACACTTGAAGCTAACCTATCGTGTCTTTTTGTTGCATCAAATTTACACCACATGTTGCATCAAAATTGTATATCTTCTTTTACTTTGCAGATTTCAAAGCCAAAATTACAGTTTGGGATAATGTCAAGTACAAGCAGACAGATTGTAAAAGGGTCCAAGTTTTTGAAATATACTGTAAAAAAGCAAAATACAAACATTCAAATAAGATACACATATTTTTACTCTATATGGTAGACCTATGATCGGTAGACCCAAATTGATCAATATCGGTCAACGTCAATTTTATCGTAATGGTTATTTACTCTACAGGTCAACCGTGAAGATGATTAACTTTTTTATACTTGTTGGTTAACCTAATGTAATAATAGGTTGACCATGATCTCAACTTATAATTTGGTCGATTCTAATTATAATTATTGGACACCCAATGTAATAATATATATCAATTCTATTCATATAGACTTGGTTTACTAAACAAAAGTATATTCACGTTGGTGGAATGATTCTGATTATATGTAAATTAGGATGTAGTATTGGCTCAAGCAAATACTCTGTAATTGAAAGTAACAAACAAAACACAAGCAACAATTGCGAAGTTGATTGTTACGTGCCACTCAGCAAAGTGTTGGTACATGCAAAGAAAATGTCTTTGTTTTCAAGCTATCTAGCTACATGGTTGAAGCAATGGACCCAAAATTTTCAAGCTATAATCCATGCAAAATATGTCTGATAATGATCTAGAATCCGAAATAACTGATGTTTGATTTATAAGCTATATATACAGAATCCGAAACAGTAACATCTATATTACAAATACATATTAAATTGCATTACAAGAAATGAAAAGGAACAATATTAATTGCTTCCTTTTGTAGCAACAATAATGAAATATTTGAACAATGGTTGTTGATTACATGCGATCGTAATAAAACTCTGCAGCGACATACATATATATATATATTTTTTGAACTCGCAGCGATATATGGTAATGTCATTGAATTACTGAATACGAGATACATGTATAGACTGAAAGAATAAATAAAATACTTGGACATAAAATTATGTGCAACTATAATTATGCTAAAGTATAATTATCTTAATTTAACATTTGGATCTTATCTTGACGACAAAATTAAGAAAACTCTTATCACCTCAATATGCATCGGATAAAGTAGCAAATTGAAGATAGAGTTGGATGTGTGACGTAAGATATGAAAATGATTCCCAAGAACATTGGAATGCCAAGAATGACAACAAAATGAAGAATTGATGTATGAACTGACCAACATGATTGTCATCAAAAGTATTCATGGATGTATGTTCACGAAACTTATGCATGTTATAGAAAAGTACTACTTAAAACACAAAACTCTTATAGAACACTTAGATGCACAAATATATGCACAAATGTCAACAACTCAGATATTCTTACCAAGTGGCATTATACACTTTGCATATAAAGACTCACAAGCTCTACCATGTCCATAAAATGAAAGGGACTACAAAGAAAATTTGATGAAATAGTAATAAAACACCACGAATTTTGCATCTTTATTATCACAAATTAACCATACACTAATAGAATGTTGACAGATTGCCGACTCTTGCAAGGCATCCAAATGAATCTTACATGTAACAATCACTTGGAGCCTTGAACATCATTAAATAAGTAGGGAAAGAGCTCCCAACCTCATCTACGATGAAAGAAAATATCAGCAACCCCTAAATATGTACCAATTCCTTCGTATATACATGCATGGAATATTTAAGCTCTTATTTTTCTTAATTCCACGCATATACATCTACGGTAATTGGTTAAAAACATTTCCAAAAAAAAAAAAAACAAACAAACAAACAAAGAATCCAACACATTCATTATCCTATAAATTAGAGTTACTAATTATAGTAGCAAATGGTCATGAGCACGGTCGTGTCGATTATGTTCTTGCTCGAACAAGTGGAGAGTGAGGTGACACCATTATGTGCGGCGACAACATCACACTCTCATCGTACCTTAAAGACGAGAAGCTGAGTCTCAGGTTGTCCATGAACCTCTTTCTCTTCACCGGACCCACCGCCGCCGGCGTATCCTCCTTCTTCCCCACAAACGTCCTGATCCTCTTCAGCGCCACGTGGACAGTCTCCTCGTCCATGTTGGCAAAGCAAACCCTAAACCAACCCGGCTCCACGCAATGAAACGACGATCCCGGAGACACGTTTAGCTTGACCTCATCTATTATCCCCTTCCATAATAACATTTCGGCCTCGAACGTCTCTTCTTTCAGGAGCTTACGCAGATCCATCCAGAAGTAGAGCCCGGCGTTGCTCTTTAAGCACCCAATGTTTAACTCCTCGAGCCCGGCGGTGAACACGCCGTGCCTCCTCGCCAGCCTCCGCCGGCTCTCCGCCAGGAACCGCTCCACGAAGGCGTCGTCGGAGAGCATGGCGGCGAGGAGGTGCTGCGTCTGGGACGACACCAGCCCGAAGCTCGACATTTTCCGGCCGCAGCTCACGACGTCGTCGTTGAACGAGTAGACGATCCCGACGCGAAACCCCGGCATGCCCAGGTCCTTGGAGAGGCTGTAGACGATGTGGATTAAGTCGGGGTTGCACGAGCCCTCCATTTCTTGCACGACCTCGGCCACGCTCACGAACTCCGGGGCGGCGAAGACAGTGGCTGCGTAGATTTCGTCGATGACGAGATGGATGTTGTTGTCGGTGACGAAGCTGACGATGCTCCTGAGAGTGTCGCGGTCGAGAACTGTGCCCAGAGGGTTCGATGGGTTCGTTAAAAGCACGCCTTTTACGTTGATGTTGCTTTCTTGTGCTTGTTGGTATGATCTTTCTAGTGCCTCTCTGGTTATCTTGAAATCGTTGGAGCTGTTGCAGTGCACCGGAACGATCTGAGCTCCGGTTCGCCACCGCAAGTCACGGTCGTCTCTGCATGAAATAAATCATAAATTTTATATCAGTATTATTTTGACCCACCAGCTCATAAAAATTAAATTATACATGCAAGTTCATATACTAAAATTTAGTTGTTTAATTAAATAATTAATGTCAACTAACAGCTACTTGTTATATATAGATTATGCCAGAAAAGTATATGAGCTTGACCTAACCTATGTTGAATCAAACTCTAAATAATTCAATACTGATACTATTGACTTTGTAATTTTATACTACACATTTTTAATAGACTAAATTGACCTTTCAATAAGAAAGTACGTACGCTGGATAATAAGGAGATGGGAGAAGGAAAGCGTCGCCGGGATCGGCCAAACAGAAGACGATGAGCTCGTTAGCTCCGGTGGCTCCTCCGCTCATCACTATCCGGTCGGGATCAAATGTGACCCTCCCGCCCCTTCCTCTGCTCATAAATTTAGCCACAGCGTGCCGGAATTCGGGCAAACCATGGTAATCCTGAAAGTTCGCTATGTCCTTGAACCTCTCAACTCCCTCAACAGTGCAAATTGAGGCTGTTGGGTTGGTTCTCACCCAATCTTCAATCAAGTCAGATGAAAGCTGCAAATTGATCATTTGTTAATAACTTCAGCTGTTAACAAATGCGAATAATGTGATGAATATAATGATATATTATTACCTGATTTTCTGCTAAACCCATTTGAATAACACCATTGGGATTGTTCGAAGGATGGTACGGATCGCGGTCGTAGGCCTTCCATCCGTCGAAATATGGGGAGTTCTCGCCGTGCCCGTCGTTGCTTGCGATCTTCGACAGAAGCTGTTTGTTTTTGCTTTCCATATCGCTGGTTTGAATTTGATCTGAGCTTAACGAAGACAGTAGGTACTGAGAAAATGTTACTGGTTTATGCAAAACAGAAGAGGAGTGACAGTATTTATAAGCACACCAGCTTGGGTCTGAGGGTATTGTTGTAATTTCATTGTGAAAGAAAAGTCAGTTTCAAAAGTGATAATAGAAAATATGAACTTATGCGAATGAATTTTATTATATTTGATTATTGATTTTTCTGCTCCATCCGGTGCGTGCGTAACTGCTTGCGTCTTAACACGTGATATCATGTGTTCCAGCCAAAACCGAAGCATTTGCCTAATTTCTTAATTACCAACTAATTAAACATGTTTTAAATTTCCCTTTTCTATTTTAATTACGTTAAATTGAATTGTTAGTATTGTGAGCTTTAATTGAATTGCTAGTATTGTGAGTCTGGTCGGTTCCAGTTGATTACTGTCAACAAGGAGCAGAGACAGCAGGAGAGGTTATGTAGTTAGAGTGCTTTTTGGGCGGCTGGTGGGCCCATCCACGTGGCAAGACTATGAATTCAACACTTGTATCTATGTTTGTGTACAGTGCGTATAATACCATTTGACTTTTTAGTATTTAAATGACACGTCAAAAGGAATGTTTTGGTTTGTGGACCCCACAATGTCTCGTGTTCGTGTATTCATCCCCCACATGGCCACGTGTCCCTTCATTTCCACTTATCCATATGAATATCCAACTACACCATTCATTACTTGTTAACATTTGACAACATGAACAATTTTAGTGTCGTTTTAAGAAATATTTATTTACATTTATTTACTGTTTTTATATAACATTTACTCCTACTAATTAATGGGATATAAGTTAGTTATAAATAATAAGTTGTGTATTTATTTATTAATTAATTAATTTGTTGGATCCTACATTTTGGTTCTGTTTTGCTAGGTCTGGTACTTGAACTCTTGATTTATTTTTCTTTCTGATTTGATATAGTTTACTCCACACAGTGTACGCGGTTTGTTCGTACAGCGAAGTAAAGTGATGAAAACGTGTCAGAATTATAGATTTTGGCCAGTTGCATCATTTACTTTTCGGCAAATGCTTTTGTTCCAGGATATGCAATAAAAAAGGTCAAGATTATTAGTACTTGCTTGAGATTTTAATTTTTAACCCCCTTTATTTTGTTATAAAAGACTCAATTTGATCTCCGAACTTTGATGTTTTGACTCAATATGGTTCCTAAACTTTTTTTTAATTAATTTGGTCCCTGAACTTTCATGTTTTGACCCAAAATTGTCCATGAACTTTCAAATGACCCAAAATAGTCCCTAAACTTTCAAATATTGACCAAATTTAGTTTTTAAGTATTTTATATAAGCTTTAAGGGCAAAGACCAAATTGGGTCAAAACATGAAAGTTCAGGGACTAATGTTGGTTAACAAAAGTTCAAGGACTAAATTGGGTCAAAACACCAAAGTTCGGAAACCAAATTGAGTCTTTTACCTTATTTTATTGATGACGGAGACGAGTCACAATATATTACATGTACAATACGTATTATAAACAGAATGTTTCGCGTTAAAAAATTCATGAAAAGATGGTAGAATTATATATGTTAAATTAAAAAAAAATATGAAATATTTATTTGTCATGTAGATTGTCACGTTACATTATAAAGAAAATTTTGTATTAAATATGAAACATTAACATTTTCATTATTTTAAGAAAAAATTGTCACATTAATTTTTTTTTTTATGTTGCATGCTTACACTTTCTGTGTATGATGTTTGAGTCTGGCGCAATTATATGGAGTTAGCTACCGCGTCCATCCAAAAATGGAAATGAGCTGAAGCCTTGAAACAATAAATAATTCGATTGTCCTTTTGTACATGTGTTTAATATTTTGGTTGTGTTTGAGCCATATTTATTAAATATTTATCGGTCGGAAATGTTGTTTGTTAATTATCACATGTGCTACTCTTTCATTTAATGGCAATATAATGTGTAAACATCTTCATTATTAATATAGTATTATACCATCTTTATTACTATTAAACTTTCATTTTACTAACAAATTTTATTTTCCAAATTTTTTTTTATTATAATGCAAACCTCGATCAATGACAGATAGTGATCACTGATGTGAAAATGAAGCTATATTTAAATCACTAATTAATTTGAGAGTCATCACCTACCAAATAAAAGAAACTTTAAAGTAACAGCACCAGCTTATTTACTAACATTGTTTTTGTGTATAAATAACAAAATCATTGCAACAACACCAACCAACAAAAATCAACGATTTAACTTTTTAATGTTTTTCCGATATATAATAACCAAAACTTTATTCATAAAATCAGAATAGAAGCCAACTACAGATTTTTCTTGTTATTTTATTTTTGGGGTTGGTCGGAAGACGGCAGATATCTGGTGGAAGGATGCAAGTAGGAGTCCTATAGGTCGTACTTTAGGGCTTAATTAAGTAACTTTACGAGATTTGCATTTGGTAAAAGATAGCTTAAATTGTTGCCTTCAAAGACGAGATATTGCCCCTTAGGGGGTGGCGCAATACTCAAGACACACATTTTCACGTAGGAGGTTGTGGGTTCAAATCTCATTGCATCGGATGGGGTGGGGTTTGGGTTAAAAAATAAGAGTTACCCCCTGTTGTGTAGCTCAAAAAAAAAAAGACAAGAGATTAATGAATAAAAAAATTATGAGATAATAACTACGTCTAAGATCTCAAACAGATTTGTAAAAAAAAAAATGTGCACAAAGTATTTGTTAGAGAATAATTCTCCTTTACGGATTTGGTAGTGTATCACTAATCTGACACACCTCCGCAGTCGGAGCAGGAAGGTCGTGGATATGTTCATACTGGACTTAAACTTGGTAAACAACATTGAATTAATAAGTAAACTTTTTGTAAAAATAACAATAAATTGGTACGAGGATGGAACATGTAAGACACATATCCCACCCTTTGCAACTTTTTCACTAAACAATATGTAATTAAAGTTCAAGATGGATCGAGTGATGACAAAAGAGTTTTTTCTAGACTGAAGTAAGAGTAAATATATGAGTGATAACAAAAGTAAGGAAAAATATTTTCACAAGAAATGTATGGCAAAAATAATGACATCCTCACAACAAGTATACGATATTTAGTTCTTATACTAACTGCATCAAATTTTATATTTTAAAAAATAAAGTTATTCCACATAAAAAATATTAAACAATTTCTTCAGTATGATTATATAAGTATCCATTTTGTCAACTTGACCCGTAAAATACTTTGAAGCTACTGAGTATTATGGCATGGTATCTATACTCTTGACTCTGCACAAAATACACTATGTATATTTGTAATGTTGGATCAAACATTTGACTAAATGACGGAAAGTCCATAGAAAAACATGAAATGGTGCATCTTTGAATTGATAGATCACAAAATCTATCCATTAATGGTGTTTCAGTCTCGCACAATCTTTGGTCCATCACGTCTCTCTATTCTATTAATGTTGTTTCGTGTTGTGTTGTAGACTAGTCTGAATTTAATTCTGACTTCCAATATGGGCCAAATATGAAACCTCTCCATCTTCATGTATTCTTCTTACATATTCCATTTAATACATTTTTGGTGCAATTTCTTGACATCCTCATGCATGGGTCAAACAAGTTTGTTTCTTCATTACACATTCACATGCCCACCACATTGTGTGTGTGTGTATATATATATATATAGATTAATCTCCTCTTTTAGTAGAAAATAAAATACAAAATTTGGCAACGCGCACACAACGCGAAGTTAACGTGTCGTATACATGTTGGACCTTCAAAACACGCACTATTGCGACATGCACGACACGTCCAACGCAACACTGTAATTGATCTTAATATTGTACATGTCAATCGTATTAGGTCGTGTTCGTGTTAATCGAGACGAGTTGTGTCAACACGATCTATTTAGTTATCATGTTAAACATGTTGTATTCGTGTTTTGTGTTCACCATCATATCGGTTTGGACAATACGCACAACATGACTCATTTAATTATTGTGTTGAACGTGTCGTGTTTGTGTTTTGTGTTCATAAATCACAATCGTGTATGTTTGTGACATATGTGTCGTGTGTGTTAACACGACTTATTAGTTATCATGTTTAACGTGTTGTGTTTGTTTTTTGAATTCATAATTATTTCTGTTTGTGTTAGACCATGCAACACAATTATTAAACATGTCGAATTCATGTTAAATCGTGTAACACATAAACACGTTAAACAGCAACGCAGGATGGATACGACATGATCTCACCAAATACACAGATAAAGACAGAATTAGTCAAAGGATTAAAGCCTAAAATCCTGCACTCGTGCAGTCAGATCTCTATCAATCCTAAAAGTAGAATATAATAACAAGATAAGCAATAAACAATAACTAAGAAATGCCACTATAGTCTCAACGGTCAACTACTATTACTTGGGTGTTACTCAAATCCAAAAGAAGGTGTTGTTGTGGTGTGAATGTGGAAAACTGAAAATTGATGGGTAAATAATAGAATTAAGAGAAAGACAGGGGTCAACCACAACGGTAGCTGTCTTGGACTTTGTTTTGTGATTCTCATCTACGAATTTGAATTTGATTGTTTATATTATTAATATATTGCATTTCAACTCATTTGCTCATGCAATTCCTATATCTCTATTTAGCTGTCACTGCACTGTCTTCCATGTTTTCTCAATTCATCACATTTTTCTTTCAAAAGTCTTTGTGTTAGATTTTCTTACATCATGAGTTGAAATTTTCTGTTCACTATAATTGTCATATTTTAATTATTGTTTAAAGGATAATCAAAATCAAGAAGTCTGGATCACCTAATCCTTATGTTTATCTTAACTATGTTGTCTATTTGTAAAAAGTTCTTTTTCAAATCATTCAAACATGGAAAAAAAATACATAATTCTAGTTCTAACTATTAGGTGTGAAACTAGAATTTATAAAATTGACTCAGTCAATAATAGAAATGACAGACGACACGTATATATGCGCGAAAGTCACCTCACCATTTGGAAAATTTTGAACGGATTCGGGTCAGTCGTAAAGTCAAGAGGTGATGCCCGCCTTGAGAGTTGTGGTTGGGGCCCACACTATAATGTCAGGTTTCGCTTTAGTTACTTGAAGCAAGTCAAGTGAAACCTACCACAAGGAAAGCGATACAAGATTTTGCACATTAGCGTTACGGTTAATCCCAAAACATTAAGACCAACCAAATGATACTCATCTCAAAGAACTCTGAGAGATTTTCGCACCGTAACATAGAGGTTCTCTTAAGAGCCTACAAGCGTGCAACAACATTGAGATCCATTATCCTCATATATATTAAAAGGGTTCGCACTTCAACTTCTTCGTTGCTTCAAAACTTCTTAAGTCTTGTTCCTAAAGGAACTCATTTTCAAATAGATTATACAAATACAAAGTTGTTTAAGGGCGACACCCATTAAAGGTGAGCTGCATCCGTCTTGACATTTCACACCAAGGTAGTAGGCACTCCTAACAACGTGGGTTGATCTCCACTACATCCATTAGAAAAGTGAAAGTGTGGAACTCGACCAGGCGCTCGAGAAGATAATGCTCGAGGAACAAGCCAAGAGTCTACCGTGGGATTCATGATCATCACCAACCAAGCACGCGACGACAAATTATTGACTAATAGTTGTTAGTATATACTCTTTCCATTGTAAGAGGAGATTATTAGTTGCTTCCATCTAAACATTCCAACTATCTTTTTCTATCTAAAATCCTCTATGAACTTGATGTTACTCAAATTTTTGATTGAAATTCTCATTATCAAGTCCGTTGTGATTTTTCGAGCACACACTCCATTTTTACTTAAAGATGAGCTTTCCCCTTTAGAGGATCCAGGAACCCAAACCAAGAACTCAAAACCTCCTTAGTTTTACATATTATTTACATTTTTTACGTGGTTTAGTAGTTAAAGAATATGGAGAAGTATTGGCATTTTGGTACTGCATTTGCTTTCATGTAACAACCTAATTAATGAATAATAAACACCGAAAATTGACCTTACAAATATGGCAAGGTAACCTACTATAAGACTATTTATACAGTCAAAAATAAAATAAAGAACTTGAAAAGTAAAGATTGAAACCTAATATAAAATGTAAGAATTTTCCACATCCAAAAATCTTATAATAGATTTTTGGTCTCCATTTCGGTAGCCAAATATCATTCAAAATAAAACAATACCCAGACACCAACTGCACAGGACGCCATCAGATTAGCAATTCCAACAGGCTGAAACCAAAGATGAATATTCTACAACAAAGCATGCTACAAAATGTTGACCCATGCAGGATACAATTTCATTTTACACAATAACCACATGCACAATATGTGGCTACAAATATTTTTAATGAAAATAATAGAAATTGTTTTATTATCAAACAATATCCAAAATTTAAGTTGAATATTCAAGTTTTTGTGACCCTCATAGCCCAAATATTTTGAACCTCAAGTTAATTTAAATACCAATGAATACATTTCAACATGTTTATACAACCAAAAACAAGACCTATCTGCATTTTTTGAAAAGTTGCAGCTACATTAAAAACTCTGTAGTTAGGAGGATTGGGCAACAAAATTTTCCTATAAAACTAGATGCAACAAGTCTAAGACAGTGCTAGCTGCTTTCCCTTCTAATTTAATGACCTAAACTGAACCATGGTAACAAATGAAGAAAACAGGCTGATAATATTATGCACATTTTTGAACTTATATTAATTTATTTACCCACTCTTCCAAAGAAGTGTTCCATCTGTAAGCACCCTTGAGACTGGATATTACTTGTTTTGGTTCCGTACTTGCTCCTCTTTGCACTCGTTGAGGTCTCCTTCGCCATCTGCATATACAGCATTTGAACTATTGTGTTAATGAATGGCAACAAATTTTACATGAATGTGGTTTATCAGGGTAGTAGCTGTATATGAGGCAATGGTCAAAGAATTCACTTTACGGAAATGAATGACAAACTATATCCATTAGATAGTAAGTAGAGAAACGTGTATAAACCTACCAATGAGGATTGATTTATAGATCTCAAAACTTTTACTCTACCACCTCTCCCATCTGCTCCAATAGCAATTAAATTACTACCATGCATTGTATCTGATCCTTTACTTTGGCCTCTCTTGCACCATTTTCCCAAATACCTGTTTGTTCCATCAGGACCCAGCAATCCCCCAGTAAAACATACATCACCTAGAGATTGAAAAAGAAAAGGACAATGTAAGAATGTCATGTACAAAAAAAAAAGAATCAAATAATGGGCAGATATAGGTTGTTCTTGTTCACAATATCTTAGGCAATCCAGTCACAAAAACCTGTTAGAACAATTTTAAATTGTAGAAAAACTAAAGTACCTGGACTGGGAAGTGGAAGCGCAGATGAACTCTCCTTCCTAATTTTAAGTATAGACTGATTTTCTGTTACGCTATCAGGAAGCAGTGTCACATTCTCATCCATTGCAGTAGCAGAAACCTTACTAGTATCACCATCACTATGAGTTCTTGATTCAAAAGGCCCAACCAATTTACTTGGAACATGTAAAACTGCCACTTCTCCATTTATATTAGAAGCCGCCACTGGTCTCAACTGACTAGACTTTTGGTCAACAATATCCTCATTTATTTTGAGTTTGGGAGCAGAATTTGAAGTTCTTTCCACAGCATTTAAAAACTCTGAAGCATCCTCAATTATGGATAAATCAGCATCCATCTCTTCATCAAGTGACTGGATGGGTTTGGCTTTTCCACTGGGACTTGAAGTGGCATTTTTTACAGTAGTGTTGTCTGTTTTTCCAGAACAATTGGTCAGGCTATCAGTTCGATCGTCTCTGAGCTTGGCTATAGAATGTTCCCTAGTTTGATTTTCTGGTGAAACATCATGCATACAAATATTAGAATCATAACTGTCATTTCCTTTACGTCTTTTCTTTGATGCCTTTAAAGCCCTTAAAACTTCATTATCTCTTGATTCAACAACTCTCTCCAGTTCTTGGACCCTGGTCTGATAGTGGCCAAATAGCAAAAGATATTTCAAATCAAATTACACATGATGTCCAAATCAGATTTCTTTGGTGTTAGTTATGAGCATACCTTTAATTTATTTATCTTCTCCTTTGCCTTCTCAAGCTTTTTACAAAAACGAGCCTCTCCTCTTCCGAGAAGATTGCACTTGGCCAATAATTCTTTATAACTCCTATTGAAAATCATGCAGATAGGAGGTCAAAGAAAATAAAAATATTGAGTTTTACAATGACCTATCCACAAGCAAGATGAACAACCAACTGATAATAATCACAAGAAGATAAAAGCACTACTGCACTACCATGCACCCATATAAATCATATATATAGCTTTTCTGAAATGCCCTGTTTAAATAAATATATGACAGGTAAACTAAGGGAGAAACTGAACATGTGCAAACCTAATCCAACAAAGACCAATTTGTGCAGATACCCGGAAGGATCTAAGACTTAGAGGACATCAGACTCAAGCCCCCAACCTTCATGCAACAACAATAGGAAGTCTTTTATGGTACATTTGGAATCTTGGATTTGATTGTTTGGATGCACAAAGAATTTGGATTTGGCTCAAATCCAATAGGACTGAAAACATGCATAAAAAATGAAATTTCAAATGACAACTCTTACCTTGTCATTTGAAATTACATGGTTTCCCAAACATTATATTTGTATTTGAAATACAACATTTCAAATCATAAATTCCAAACCAAACCCAAGCTCTACAAACACAACCTTAATTAAAATCAAAGATCATACTTTGCACATGCAACATAATCTTTTCATGAATGATTATACTCCCTCCGTCCCAAAATGAGTGTCTTGTTTCCATTTTTTGCAAAAATTAAGAATTACCAAATAATTTAATGTGTTTCCAATATTACCCTCACTTTCCCCCCTACACCCCATGTGCAGTTCAGATCTGACCATGTGCA
>JAYMTF010002281.1:0-18877 GCA_036897485.1 Pelargonium nanum | reverse complement strand
TATATATATCATTCAAACACCACCTAAATGTATAAGGTAAAGGCTTGGATTAGCAATTTTGGAATGGAAATGAGAATCAAGAACAAAAACGGACACGTGGCTCCAATTCCAAAATCATTTTCACAACCAAAATGTCATGATCCAAACCCTATGCCGATGCTTGTTTCTCAATTGAAACATTTGGATTAAAAATTCAGAATGCAAAATGAGACTCCAATTCCAAAACCATTTTTACGACCAAAAAATCATAATCCAAACACTATGTCAGTTCTTGATTCTCATTTCTGAACAAAAACTTCAATCCAAACGCTACCTAATATAAACGAGAAACTATCTCGACAATGTTTTTATATTAAAATAAAATGAATAAATTGAATACCTTTGGAGAAGTTGAGAGTGAAGGTGGGCTGGTCAGCACCCAAGTAGTTGATATGGAAGACAAGTTCCTCAGGAAGGTCCTCTTTGTTCCTCCATATGATCCAACCAATTCCAGCATAGACGAGACCATACTTGTGGCCGCTTACATTGATGCTCTTCACCAATGGCAAACGGAAGTCCCATTCCAGCTCTGGATAAAGGAATGGTGCAATGAACCCTCCACTGGCTGCATCCACGTGAATTGGAGTGTTCCATCTACAGAAACAAAACAATAAGCAGAAGTAAATACATGTTATGAGCGCACATGTAGAAGTAGATGTCTGCGTGCAAGAGTGTTGATGTGTCCCACATTAAATGTGGCAATCGATACCCTTTATTGAAACTAGTTGCACCCTTGACATATTAACTTATAATTTTGAAAGATTACTTGAACCCTCTAGGACTATGAAATTTCAAAGAGAGAAGAGAGCGATAATAGTAAGAGAGAATTGAATTAATTTACCCAGTTTTTTTGTTCTTCTCAACCAAGAGATCATTCAAGCGCTTGACATCTTCAAATTCACCATTGAGAGTGGAGCCGAGAATGGCTGCGACACAGATGGTGTTCTCATCTACCATCTCCACAGCTTTATCTGGGTCCATCACGTAGTAACCATCTCTTAGTTTCACCTCCTTCAGCTCCACCTCAAAGTACCTGGCAAATTTCTCCCAGCATACCTACATTTTGTGAAAAAATTACTATATGAAAAGAACTTTGTTTGATCACAAATGATCACAACCCGAAATGTAAGTAAGTCCATCTACTTAATCAAGCCCAATTGCATAGTGTGCAACAATGTAAATGAGATTAGCTAGGATAAAATTACCTGAACATTAGCTCCAGTGACGATGTTGGGTTTGTCACTAGGCTTGCCCTCATTCTTCATCCTGTTCTGCCACTTCCTCTTGAAAGCTAAGCCAGCCAACATTATGGCCTCTGATGAACCCACACATCCTACGCCCATTGCTGTCTCATTGTCTCCCAGTGGTGCATTGAATAGATGTGCTATCATGTTAACACAACGATTCTGTTTGTAAAAAACATTAAAATTGATCATTTGAATTTGACAAAAAAAATTATACATGATTGACAATCAGTCACCATGTTTAATCTAATGAAACGAATCGATCCATAGTTTTAAGAAAATTATCATCCCACGCACTCATAATTGATCAATTTGTATCATTATCCATTTTCATTTTGGAAACACTATCGAAACAAAAACCCATAATAATCACAATTAACTTAAGATTAGAATAATAATTGAAAACAAAATTCAAATATGTGATGTGTGATATATGATAAGAGATTGATGAACATGCCTGTAACTCAGTAGTGACAGGGTACTCATCCATGTCAACATAGTTCTTATTCATCGCCGACATGATGAGCTTGTCGCACTCCGGCTCCATCCACGTCGTCACGAACGAAGCCAGATTGAGCCTCGGATTTCCGTCCAGCATCAGTTCATCATTGATGATTTGATACGCTGCTTCCTTCGGGATCGAATTCTCCGGCATCTTAAACCTAATCAATCACCATCATTAACAACAATTAATTTAATCAATCATTCTACAACCATGCTATTAATCTCTCTATACAATATACATGCAAATCTAATAATCAATTGACGAAGAACATAATATGATCAATCTGATACGTCGCTTCCTTTGGAATTGAAATATCCTACGTCTTAAACTTAATTAACCAATCGACCACCATCACCATCAACAATAAAAATCACTTAATTAGTTAATTAATCAATCAATCACTACATTAATCCATCTATACAATTTACTATGCACAAATCTGATCATGAATCGAAGAACAGGAGATCAGAAATTGGTTAAAACTAAACTGATCGATCAATCAATCACCATCATCAACAACAATTAATTAATCAATCACTACATTGATCCATCTATATGCATGATTTACACACAAATCTGATCATGAATCAAAGAACAATAGATCAATAATTGAACAAAATCAAATATCAATCACCATAATTAATAAATTAACTAATTAATTAGTTAACTGATCACTACATTGATCCATCTACACAATTTAATCACAAATCTGATCATGAATTGAAGAACCTGAGACTATTAATTGATCAAAATCAAACACCAATCAATCACCATAATCAACAACAATTAATTAATTAGTTAATTAATCACTACATTGATCCACCTACACCATGTACTCACAAATCTGATCATGAATCAAAGAACATGAGATCATTAATTGATCAAAATCAAATATCAACGCCAATCAAATAATTAGTTACTTAATCAATCACTACGGCGATTCATCTACACAACTACACACAAATCTGATCGTCAATTCAGAGAACATGAGATCAGTAACTAATCAAAATCAAAATCAAATATCAACAGCAAATTAACAAATTAATCACGACATTGCTCCATCTATTCAATTTACGCACAAATCTGATCATGAAACGAAGAACAAGAGACGATTAACCGATCAATATCAAACAAATATTAAGGTGTACGTGCCTAGGAAGACAAGCTCGGACGTAACGGGAAGCGAATGTGGAGTGGATGGAGACATCGCTCTCCGTCGATGCCTGTGAGAGAACCATGGCGGTGACGGTGACGGTGGTGTTTGTGGTGGCGGAGACGCCGGAGATTTGTAGAAAAAGAAATTGAAGAGAGGAATTGTAGAGAGAACAGTTGAGAGTGAGAGAAATGATGTGAAGAAGAAATGGAGAGGAGCTGTGTCTATATATACGTGTGTAAGCGAGTACTGAAGAGGCTTAATAAACGAACAAATTTAGTTGAATATTTTATATTAAAAAATTAAATGTAAAATTCTGATTGGTTGTTTTTTATATATTTAAAATAGTAACTTGACAGTAGCAGATAGAGAGATCTGAGTCGGACCAAAAAACTCACAGGTAAGTATTTTGTAATTTTTTATTGGCCTAGTCTTTATTACTAAATTATACTCCCTCCGTTCCAAAATAAGTGTCATGTTTTATTTTTTGCAAAAATTAAGGATTACCAGATAATTTAATGTGTTTTCAATATTACCCTCACTTTCCCACCTACACCCATGTGCAGTTCAGATCTGTCCATCTGCAGTTCATTTGTTATTGGGGGTAATATGGGAAAAACAATAATATAATAACCTAAAAATAGAAACGGTACACTCATTTTGGGACGGAGGGAGTAAAACACTTGAATTCGATGATATAAAAAATTTAGACCAGAATCAAAGGAACTCCAAACTCGATCCACAATTTTGTAGGCTCCGGTTGAGTAAAATAATCTTGTTTATTTTTGGGATCGGGTTGAATAAACTCAATCATTTTACATGCATAGTACAAACCAATTTTTAATCGGATTAGGGTTAATACATTTACAACTCTTGTGAGTCAAGTTCGATTAGCTTTTTAAACTAAAACACAGAAAAATGTTACTCGAAAAGTAAATTGCTAGTTTGTGCCTTGATTAGAACTAGTCGCATTGTATGAATCTCAAACTGAACATATTAGATCAAACTATAACAAATCATTGCCAGTTGATTTTCACGCTCAATGGTGAGTGAGAAAAATTGATCAGTTTTTTTCTTCTTTAAAACAAATGTCTACTCTAAATTCAGGACTGGTTTGATGAAATATTGTTTGGGTTGAATTTCAGCTTTTAGACACAAAATGTGCCGTGTTAGTTTGCCCGACATGAAAATTTGTATATAAACCCGACCGACCCAAAATTGTCAGCTCTATCTAGTAGCACGTCGGGCAAAAGTCGGGTCAAGTGTATGCGGATTCGAGTCCATATGGCCAGTTCTATTAGCAACATGTTTTTATAGCAACTTTAAATTTTGTTCCAAACATGCTTGAGAAAATTATTATAAAAATTAAAATCAACAAATTAAAAAATTTGGATCAAAATCTGTTTTTGAGATTCTCAAAATAAGGGTTTGAAAGGACACGTAATTATAGAGTTTTAACAAAATATTACCAAAAATAGTACTTGGATCTGATTCTCAACTAACTAAATGTAACATTTCAACAGCAATTCAATTTCTCAAAAAGGAAAAGAAAATGCAAAATAGCAAAATAAAGATAGTCCTGTATGCCAAGGAAAAACACAAATATAGTTCACACTATTTACAATGAAACCACTTCGGAGGTAAATTTTGTGAATCATATCATAAACTCGCAATTCTCAACCCGAGGATTCGCAATTTCTTCTTTCGAAATTCATCAGATACCGAATATGTAATCTAGATACGATCATTTATTACTAAAATACATGACAATGACCAATACAACACTATTCTTTCTTCCATTCCTTATTAGTCCTAGTTTGTATAAATAAACTACTAGAGCCTTCTCATCACGTGACACACCAAGCATTCTTGGAGCAATCAGTGTAATAATTTAGAGTTTACGGTAAAATAGATAAGCGTATTCTTACTAAAGAATGAGCAGCTGAAACAAGTGTTTGTTTCCAATGTCCGACTAATAATTGCCTAATCTTCCCGATCCACGAGAGAAGATCCAAAACATCTGCAGACAGAAAACATAGTACCGAAGTTATAGTTTCGCTCTACCACGAGTGTACATTTTTCATTATTAAAAGTTAGAGCTGGCAATGTGTAGTGTGTGCCGTGTTCGTGTTGAAAGTTAATTGTATGCTGTATGGGTTAACACAACCACGACACGTGTAATAATTGTGCTCAAATATTAACATGAAACATAACCATGAACTCTTGTTATAATGAAACTCAACAAGTTCTAACCACTTGTGTTAGGATATTTGTTGTTATTTTATGCATAGTTAACTAACCTAAAAAGAAAAGCGGGCCCGCTTAAAGATAAAAATAATTTGAAAAAGTTGACACTCATTTTGGATGGAATGAGTAATAAAAAAGAGAAATGCATGGATTTTTGTCTTCTTACCCAAAACAAGCCTTAACTGAAGATAACCCGCTTTTGCCTTGAATCTGGAATATACTAATTTTATCGAAAACCCTGAAAGCACAACAAAGCGATTAAGTAGTAATAGTTAAAGTCAGGTCTTCTAAATTGCCAAACAGAAAATATTTCGTTTCACAATACGGCTTAGACAAATAGGTTAGCAAGTTTTTTTTTCCAAAGGTCCTCGTGAAAACAATCCCAAGTCAAGCAATCTTGCTCGGTTTCAATTCCAAGGAAAACGGTACGGATGTAAGATGAAATATGAGTAGAACGACTTGCTACTTTTCAAGACTACATATTTTAGTTTTACTTTCACTACTTACCCGATTCAGAATTCAACTTCGGGGAGAGACCTTTCAATGCATATTTAGCATAGGCTAGCAACCGAACTCGTTGTGGGGCACCCAGCTTGCGGACAACAGACCTCAGTAGCCCACTGAAAAGTAGAAATGTAAGAAGACAGGAAAACTACATCTTTAGCCAACAGCCGTTACAAAAATAAAAATGTAAAACGTTTCTGTGTCCACTAGATTGCCATTTTTCTAGATTCAATCCATATGATTTATAATATAAAAAAAATAAACATTGGAGTAAACAAAATTACAGTTTTACACAACTACTAATATTCAACACCAAAACGTCAAACCTTTTCAGATTCCGACCTCAGAATCTAAATTTTTTTTTCATTTTTTTCATCCAACTTTCTTCTTGTAATTAAGCTAGCTCTAACTTACATTTTAAGCATCGTCATACTCATCTACTTCTTTTTAATTTTTGTTTTAGTGCGAGCAAATCGCCTCAAACTATAACATACAAATGAAAAAAAGAGTGATTTTCTAAGAAAAATATCTAGGTTTCAACATTATAATTTGATTATTTAGTGCTAGAATGTTCACAAGGGTGTATAAAACAACAGTTTCTCCTAGTCCAGGGTTTAAAAAACGAATATGGATTATTCTAAAACAGGTGACAGTCCAATTAGTGCAGAAATATTTTATGGAAAAAAAACTTATTCTTACTCTGAGCGCAGTATGGCAAGAAAGTCAGGTGGAAGAGATTCCATAAAAGTTGATATATCTTCCATCTTCAGAGATTTCCACACTTTTTTTACATTTGTTTTCTCTTCAGCCGGCATCTCCCCCCCAAGAGCTGATATACTGTTAATCACATCATGAAATGTTAGATTTGAAGAAAATAAATATTATTTGTCAAGGAAAATATATTAGTTCATCCTCTTATTTAGTTTTATGCTACTTAAGACTTACCGTAAAATAAGATGTTGCTAGAATTCATCACAATACATTGTAAACTATTAGGTTGAAGTAAAGTTTTACAGCAGTAAGGTAACATTTGTATTTTTTTTTTTTTAAATGGTAACGGGAATCAACTATCAAGAATGGAAACGGGATGGGAACCTCCCCGACTCTCTCCTTCATTATCAATTTTCACCGGGATTTATGATCCTTGAGGCAATCAATGACCGAAAATGCAGGCATGTAGTTTGTCTACAGTAAACTATTTATAGACTAAGAATTTTCATCACAAACTTAGAAAATACCTGTCAATTGCTCTTCCAGTGAATATGAGAGGAAGGTATTTAGAGTACTTCCCAACACCAAATTTTTCACCTAGATGCTGAATTTTATCTGAATCTAAATGAATCAAAGCCGTCCAAAGTTCACAATAATCCACCCTAAATTCTTCATCCAACTGTCTGTAGATTCCATGATCTAACAGAACTGCAAAGTTTATTTATGAAAGAAGTTGTGAGCAGCTTTAAATGCTACTCTGTTCCCAAAATAAGTGTCCCCTTTCTAATTTTTTTAGGAAGTGAACACTCATTTGGGATGGAGGGAGCATTAGAATTAAAATATTCAGTGCATTGAAACGATATGAATCATCATCTGATGATATAACTACATACCCAACGAAAAGCCATTCCGACCACCAGGAGAAACTAATATGTTGCCTGGGTGCGGATCTCCATGCAGAAAACCATGGATGAATATCATTTCAGCAAATACTTCCAACAATGCTTCCGCAACCTACAATACGATAAACATATACAGTTACCAAATGAGAAACATTTGCTTCACAGCACTAGAAAAGAATATACGATATTGTCCACCAAAGCAACAAACCTTTATTGGATTTATTCCCATTTCCTTTATAAATTCCACATCATCGACCTGAAAGCTAATTAACAGCCTATCAAATGCACATAATAACAAGAAGTCAAACTGTACAGAGTGGCTTCACATACAACCGAAACAAATGCATGAAAATAAAACCTTATAGAGGAATAGATTCAACTCCAAAAGAAGAGGGGCAGTATATAAAAATCTGCCCCAAACCTGACCCGCTGTCATTTCAACATATATACACAAAAGGATGTCTCACCTTGTGACCTGCACAGAATTCCATTGTCAGAACCTGGCTAGTTGTCAAGTCCTGCAGACATTTCAATGTGTACGTAGATTTCATTATACTTCAAAGTCACAAAACACTAATAATCTAATACACAGATAGTGAATCAATTATTGAAATATCATACCCAGAATACACGAGGAACCTTAACGGTTCCATTGTTTTCAAAGTTTTTGGCCGTCCTCTCCAAATTTCTTGCCTCCCGAATGAAATCTGTACAGTCGTAATAGAAAACCAATCTTATTAAAAATATCCAAATAACAACTTTGAAAACAGTTCTTTATCGGTCTGAATCTGGGATAAGGATTGGATATGTGCAGTTGTGCACCTTTTGTCGGCAATTAAATACATAGTTTCAAAGTAAGTTGCAAAAACAATGTCTAAAAATGTCAACAACAAAACAAATCTTTATAAAATGGATACCAATTACATGATTTAGAATACAAAGATAGTAATGTGCTATACACTGGATGCACACTATATAATTGGAAATTTAATCCGATAGCCACATGATCATACATTGTGCATGACTCATTTAGCCAAATTGATATTTTCAGACCCTTCAACATTGTTAACAATTAAATTTTGTTTGTTCAACTCACATATTATGTCCAGGTGAGGTAACATTTTCTTATATAACAATATAAAGATTGTATGGTATATCCATTTACAATTATGTCAATTGTCAGCTATAAAGACAATTTTTTACCCTGAGGAATTTACAACATGCAGATAGTCAGATCAATTGGATGTTTAGTTGCAAAGGAAGGATAGAATCTAAGCACCGGTAACAAACTGCATCCTATCACTCACCAAGTTCCATGGAAATAGCCCCGGCAAACTCTGTTACAAGCCAATTAAACCTGTATTCAGGGAAAAACTGTAGAAACAAAAGGGGAAAGATTGAAGTATACCAAGAACTCTTTGAACAAATAAGATAAATAGGAGGAAAAAAACAATAGCAACAGCAAATTATTTAGAGAAACCAAAAATTTACATTTAGTTTAAACCAACTAGAAATTAAGCTTCCTAAAATATTGATAAGCAGGAGTTTCTCCACCCGTAGAAAATTTGAGAAATTAATGATGGTGATTACTTGTACTCAGAAACAAAGCCCTAAGGATGGATAAGACAATATAAATGATGTAAGAATTTGTGTCTAACATGCTTATCTGTCAAGTCTAAGGGTAAAAAATCTGAAAATAAATCTAACCAAATTTTATTTGGGACATGCCAAACAAACAACAAAAGAAATCTGGTTGCGGTATTGTAAAAATAAATTCCAAAAATTTAATAAAACGTAAAAAGAAGAAAGTTAGAAGTCCCATAATAGCAGACCCCATATACAGTGAAAAGAAAAGCTTAGCTAATCAAAGAAAGAATATGCTACATTGTTATATCTCAAATGAATCACAACTGGGACAACAACGTTCTATTTCACGTGAAAATCCAAAATTATTGGAATTTGAAAATAGCACACCTAGCCACATACCAAGAACAAAACAAATTATAAGGAAACAAAAAGAAGTGTCAAATTCTAAGTGAACATGAATCATAAAGTATAAACTTTTGCACATACCCATGCAACAGATTCAGAAAGGAAAGACATCATTGTTGTGTCTAGCTTCATCAGGTTGCTCAACCCAGGGTATTGTACCTTTGTCCAAAAACAAACAGCATTTAGAATCAGAACCAAGAGTTTCAATGAACAAGATAATGCCCAATAGATATCATATGCATGTGTGATACGGAGCATAAAGTAATGGGAAAATGAAAACGCTGCTCTACAAGAAGTCAACAACTAAAGAAACTAAACATCCTGATGCATCTCTAGCTATATATATTAAAGCCCGTATGTGGATCAGAATGGACCATAACATTAACATTCAAATATTGACTATTGAGGGTAAATTTCTGACTGGATCGATGGCTATACAACTATACAAGCCATTCCCATTCAATCATGTCCATTATAGACAAGTAATGGTGCGTAATCACTAAGCAGGGCTATGCCCTAGATGCAAATTAAGTACACACATCTCTATCTGCAATGAAGTAGTTTATTGAAGTGGGGGATGCACTTCAATTTGGCTATAATGAATCGATAGAAGGTAGTTGGAATAGGAACCAAGAAGCTAATTACTGTGTGGCAAAAAAAGATTACTAGAAAAAGAAACTCTTCTAAGTCATTATTTTATAATGAAACTGTGTAGAATAGAGGAAAAAAGGAATTGCCGGACTCCTTTTATAAATTTCACATGTTACATATTGAAAGATCTCAGCAAATATATAAGTGAACAAAATAACTACAGAAGAAAAATCCCAGTCAGTTACTATTTACTATTTACTATTTACTATTTACTCAACATAAGAGGAAAAAAACAGTAATATAAAGTCAATCTAACAAACCTTAATTGCCACTTCTTGATGGTCTTTCAACATTGCGCGGTGTACTTGAGCGATGGAAGCGGCAGCTATAGGTTGTTCATCAAATGACAAGAATCTGAACAAAAATTTGTGTGAATAGATCCCTAAATCAGAGAGGGTGGTGACTGGATGAGTTGGGAAGTGAGAAAGGCTAGCCTTTCAAGCACAATCCGTCACCTAAGAATATGCAATGCACATGACGGATTATTTGATGAAATGTGAGTGCAATTTGTGAATTCGGATATTAGCATATGCCATGGAAAAGAAGTTGAATAGAAGAGCGAAAGGTAAAAAAGAAAAAGGAGGTAAGGAAATCACCTCCCAATGCCAAATTATTTACACCTGTCAACTAGTTAACCACACACTAACAACACATACATTACAGATGAAAATTGTAGTTGATTGACAAACTAACATTTCAGACAAATCTTTCCCCAAATTGCTGGCAATTGCTTCTTTTATAGCTTTGAAATGATAAGGAACCGCCTGAGGCATTAATGACCACCAGAAATTAGCACGAGAATCAATTACATGAGACCCTGCACACACACACACACACACACACACATATATATATATATGTTGGCTGAAGAAGAACACACAAGTAAATTTAAACACCTGATCCTGTAATGATGAAAGGACTGACGAGTATTCTTTTGGAACTTGCCGCAAGGCTGCAACAAACTGACCAGCTTTCACATAGAACCCTTTATTGGCTTCACACATTTTCAAAATTCTTTGTGCTGAGCGTAAATGAACCTAAGCACCAAAGTAAAATATTCATTGCCTCTAACTAGAACACATCATAATTGTTCTGTGACTACAAGTAATAAACCAAAAAAATCATTGTATATGATCCTTTTCATTCGTAATAAACTAATAATGTACTAATTTCCAGAAAATACAGTTTATACCAAAGATAATCGCTATTTGTTTTCTTATAGTATTCAGATCCAACAATAGATTCTCAATCCTTCAACAATGCCTTTGGCATACAATAAACTTAAGAAACAAGCACCAAGATCCCGATTGGGTTTTAATATGATGAATTCTGCCAAGCATTAGCTCATTGACATACTCTTCCAATAAATTTTGGTTTGCAGCATATAGCTCATCGACATTGTAAGAGTTGCAAAACAAAATTACCTTCTGAATTACAAATGCTATATCTAGGATTAACTAAAAAGATATACCATTTCAGTCTAGTATCATACATGGATCATGCAGACATTTTATTTCATTTCACGAAAACATGATCAATTAACTTTCCAAAATTTGGTACTCAAACCGAATAAGTATCCATAACAGTAAACCCTAGACCAACTTCACCGACTCTGAGTGAAAGCTCCAGAGTCCAAATATCCAGGATTTTGACCAATATCTTCAGCAAGAACAAAATTTACCACTAGACCAATAAATTTCAACAAAATCACGGAAACCAAACGGATCTCAGAACCGAAAACGTACAAAACGAAAAATCACAAACCTCGGACAAATTGTGGCGGTACTCTTCAGAGTCTCTGTCAAGTTTACGTAAAGAAACCTTGTAGTCCACAACAGTAACAGCAATCTGCGAATCGCAAAGAACAACAAAAAATAATCAATCAAGTAGAAAGGAGCTGAGAACAAGCACAGAGAGTTGCGGGAGAGGAATCGGACAGTGGAGATCGCGCGAGACGAGCGAACGACGCCATGGAGCCCAGCCCTAACTTTCTCGGGAAAATCAAGAGAAGAGTCGCGAGAAAATGAGAGAAAATTAGGGTTTGTGGCTTGGACGGTGAGGCCGGTGGCTGTGAGGAGGCAAAAAATGGTCGTCGCTTTCCCGGGAAGCTTGAAATTTTTATACCGTTGTATCATTGCGTTGCTCTGGCGCTTCTTTTTTTTTTTCTATTTTTGGGAATACGGAGGAGAAAAAGATGGTGTCCGAGTCAAAACGGACCGAGTTGGTGACCTGGTCGTTGCGATTTCTGGTTTGGATCAGAGTGAGTCGCGCAAATTTTCTTATAAAAGAATATTATTTTTCTTTTTTAGTTGGAAAAAAAAAACATTTTTTAGAATATTCTCTTTAAATCTAGGTTTAGTCTTTTCTGGAAAAATATTAGTTTTCTTTTTTTGGAAAATAGAAGAATGTTCTGAAAAATTAGTAATGAAAATGTAGAAGGAAAAAAGATGAAACCTTTAACTATTGGGTTGATTAATTATTTATTATTTTAACAATTATCATCGGTTATCCTTGTAAATATTATTAAATTTGCTTCTTCATTTTATACCATATAATTTTAAGCAGTCACAATGTACCAATTCAAATCAAATTTCAAAATTTAGTGCAAAACGTACTATTCATATTTCAATAGAATATATTCGATATATTGTTGACCTGTTATTCGAAAGTATACACGCCAATACGAACCGTAGATGTAAACAGGGCAGCCCAAAAAATACACATGTTTTTATTGATGTTTTTTTTTCAGTTCTAATGTTTCTCGTCATACAATAGAAAAAAATAGAACAAATACAAAAAATACAAAATATAAACGCATGAGTTTGATGATCCAGACCATTTATGACCCGAGGCATAAATTGCTAGGCCTGTTCAAAAGGTTTATACTAACCATACTCGAGTCAAAAGAGGACGAGAAGTAATTATGAAGGAGAACACCTAAATAATTCAAGTAGATCGAGTAATTCAAATTTTAAATCAGAGTTCAGTTTGTAAAATATTCGATCTTAACATCGAAGGAAGAGTTTGAAGATATAGATAAATTTTGTGCAACTCAAACTTGCAAATATCTTAATATATGAGCCTAATTTAGATATTCGCAGATTTTGATTCAACAATTGACCATGTATGAGTTTATCAAAATCTTAACTTTCATAAACCCATTTTCATTTTTACTATGAACTATTGTTATGCACTAGGAAGAGGCAAAAATAATGAAACTCATATCAAATAGGATGATGTAAAAACCAGAATTAAAAGCACTAAAACAAGCACTAAAACTTGAATATTCCAAGGGAAGAAGTCTCTTGTAATGAAATAAAAAGTTCATAAAATCATATTGAATCAATTCGATGAACAAAGAATCTTCCCCGAAGGCTCTTTATTTTTTCAGTTGTACTTCAGAATCTCCAGAATAGCCTTCCCAACAATCTTCATCTTTCATGTCCTGTCCCGATCTGCACAAAACACAGAACACCAAACCGAGACTATATTAGTTTTTGAAGTAGATGCGGAGCACCCGTGTGTGTGTGTGTGTGTGTAATGCAATATTATTAGAACGGTTTCCAACATACATGCTCGAACAACGGGAAATGGAGCAATTGGTATTCTTCAAAAAAGCTTATATACATATATATAACCGAAATGAGCAAATACATACCATCATTTTCTAGGATGAAAGTCTTGCTTTTAGATCCTCAGCCACAGCATCAATAAACTCGAATGTATTCAGGTACTGATCCCGAGTAAGCCTACATAAAGAAATGGGATGAACATATAAACATAAAAATGGAGCTGGTATATAGATTGAAATAAAGTGAGCTATTTGGACCCAAACCTAAGAGCACCCAAACCTGCCCCGGGTTTATGCAGGTTCGGGTTGCATAAAATATGCCTGATTATTTTGGGGTCAGGATGGGAATGGCGGATAAGATGCGAGCCAGAACGGGTTGCAAAACCCTCAACCCAAAACCAACATGGACTCGGACCAATTGCAGGCCGAGTTAGGTCTTTTCAACCCGAACCGGAAAACTAAACTAACCTCAACCAGAACCCTGAATTATCATCTCTCATTGAAGGCATACCAAGACCACGTGGAACTTACTTGGACCCATGGATAATGAGTGCGAGATCCTTGGTCATCTTCCCGGATTCTACAGTTCCAATACACGCCGCTTCTAGTTTCTCGGTGAATTCCAAGAGCTTAGCATTGTTATCCAGCTTTGCCCTGTAAACAAGATAACAGTTAATTCTCGCACAAACTTACAACAAAACAGAAAATATGGAGGAAAACATGAACAAAACTATATAGACGTGCCTGTGTGCAAGTCCTCGTGACCAAGCAAAGATTGAGGCTATGCTGTTTGTGCTGGTTTCACCTCCCTTCTGGTGAACCCTGAAATGACGTGTAACTGTACCATGCGCTGCTTCTGCTTCTATGGTTTTTCCATCGGGGCAGACCTGAACCAAACCACATTCCATAAGTTCTAGGATGGAGACGCATAAAAAATGCATTGGACCGGACAAATTTTCTCAAATCCTTAGAACAAGGACCAGACGAGACTGAAAACGAGTGGGCCAGACCATATCAGCCGATTTAAATTACAAATTACTTTCGTGTCCCGATTTAAATTATAATTGCTTTTATATAAAAGATGCCGCAATATAGATACAGTACTAACCAACACAGACGTCATCAAGCCAAGAGATCCAAACCCTACAAAACCACATAACAAGAAGTTAGTAATCAACCCAAGCACAGATTTGAAAAGGCATTACTTGCTGAGAGTAAACCAATTATTGAAGGTAATGCAAAAACTGAAGTAATTACAAACATTGAGACTTCAGAAATATTCAACAGTCAGTTGCACAAACCTTGGGCTAAGAAATCACTCTGAACATCTCCGTCATAGTTCTTGCATGCCCATACATAACCTCCATCACTCTTGAGGGCATAAGCCACCATATCATCAATGAGACGGTGCTCATACCTTCAAATTCAACCATGCAATTTATGTATTAATACACAATCCATGCAACTAATCATTCTGAAATATATATATTCAGCCACTTACCATATCCCGGCAGCCTCAAACTTTGATTTCCAGCTTGCCTCGTAGACCTCTTGAAATATGTCCTTGAATCTTTATCCCCGACCAAATATGATAATGCATGGAGTACAAAGTATGTAGGCACAACATCATTAGTCAATTGTTGTAGAATAACATAAAATAAGGAAGTAGGTCCAAAAGGTCGTTGTACAATCCTATTCGTTCCGTTCTAATGGGCAAAAGTAGAACTAAAAGCGACATAATTTGTATTAAAATAGAATGAAATGGAACATTTAATAGTTCAAGGACTAAAATGGAACTAATAGAATAGTACATAGACCTTTTTGGACATTTCTCATAATATAACAGGCTGCATACCTTCCATCATATTTCTTGAGAATGGTATTTTTGGTGCTAAGATACAGTGGCCACTTCTTCTCATAAGCAGTGGTCATAGATGCGTCAGCGAAAGCACGAATTGACTGCACATATTAATTATAGAGAAAAGTAAATTTAAATAAAATCAGTGCTCAGCAGCAATTTCAGACTCAATTCAAGGCATCAAGGAATTTGGAGAATCAAACCTCATCAGTGTTGTACATGGCCAATGCTACTCCTCCAGCACCCTTGAAGTCATAAACCTCATATTCTGTAGCCTCTGCTCCTCCTTCTGGCACTGCAAGGAATATTTGGAAGCTTTTCTCAGAAATCAGAAGACATCAAAGTTAAGCAACAAAAAAAAGGAGTAATTTATTCATCAATAAACACTGTAATATATCTAAAGCGAAAGTCCCAGAAAGGCCGCAAGAAAAGAATATTTATTTACCGAACACCAGCTTGAGTTTCCCAGGTCCCTTAATAACGGCATCGGTTGCCCGATATTGATCACCAAAAGCATGTCTGCCAATGCATATCGGCTTTGTCCAACCTGCCATTAACAGAGATCAATAAGCTCTACGTGTCACATTTACATATGGAGTAGCTAAGCAAAGGGAAATAAACAACGTACCTGGAATAAGCCGGGGGACATTTTTGCAAATGATTGGTTCTCTGAACACGGTGCCTGCAGAAAATGGCAACAAAAATATAAAACAATATGGAATTTATGGCATGAATAAACAGAAGAGACCAAAATTGGTGAATAAACTAACCGTTCAAAATATTCCTAATTGTCCCATTTGGACTCTTCCACATCTGCTTCAAGCCAAATTCCTCCACACGGGCTTCATCTGTCAGTTTCCAACAGTACATTATCAAATTTTATCCTTGTGTAGAGTTAATTTAGCAATGCACCAAGAGATGGCGCACTTGATTGCCACATTATACTAAACCCAATCATGCATTCATACCTGGAGTAATGGTGGCGCACTTGATTGCCACATTATACCTAAAACCAGAACCAAACTGTCAGAGCTCAATAAGAATCAAAAGTTTGAGAAACAATTTTAAAAAAAAATGAAAGAGAAAACAGAAGAACAATAAGAATCGCATACTTAAGTGTAGCTTCTGCACTTTCAACAGTAACTTTGTCATCAGTAGCATCACGATGGGGAAGGCCAAGATCAAAGTACTTTATGTCCAAGTCAACAAAGGGGAAAATGAGCTGTAGATAACAGAGCAATCGTAAGTTTGACATAAACAAATATACTAGTAACAGAAAATGATTGAGCCAGAGTAATAGAAATTCCACCTTCTCCTTGATAGTTGTCCAGAAAATGCGAGTCATTTCATCACCTGTGTTTTAGGAACATAGAAGCAGAGTATGAGACATGAGAGGCTTCACACGTTTACTAAATAATGCTATCGCAAGAGGTAAACGCACAGAGATATGGATAAGTCCAAAAACATATAAAAACGGAAAGTTAGTGGAGGCCATTCCATTTGCTGAACACTGGTGCATATTATTCCTTCAACAATAGCAAAGAGGTCGAGGAATTTTGCCACTCGTGATAATAAGTAAATCACTTTCACAAGTCACACACAATAAGAATGATTGAAAATTGTATGAGTGCATTAGAAGATAGAGGTTTAATTATTAGAAACCAAATTCAAGTGACATAGAGTTCAAAAAGTCAATGACACCAAAATTCAGTTACTCACAGCTTTTAAATAATTGATAAATAACCAGTCCTCTTGAACTCTGTATTGGTATACTACTTCAACATTTGATATAAAACTGTTTAGATCAATTGATTAAACTATAACAGTCAATATTTCTAGGAAAATGTCCCGACATCTACAGAGTACTTCATTATACTAATGTGAACACAAGAAAAGTAAAATAATCAAAACAGGCTGAATTATTGGAAACTGATTGACATCACAATTCAAGCACTCACATATAGTCTCATCTTTTACATTATTAATAAACAACCAGTCCTTTTGAACTACGTATGGAAATACTACTTTTAAATCTGATGTAAAGGTGTTTAGATCAATTTATTAAAAAAAAAAAAAAAGAGGTTTCAATTAATGCAAAAAAAATGAACAAATCAACTAGAAGTAGAACAGTTCATATTTTGATACTACTGGAAAAACACAGAATCAAAAGTATATTCTATACTATGCTGAAATTATTCAGTTCAGCTATGAATAAATTTCAAAATATCACAACAGCTCCTAATCAATTACACAAACATAACTAGGTCGTTCAACCTCGAGAATCAACAACAAAAACATACAGTTAAGCACATGAATCCATTTGCAGATGCAAATCAACATCCAAAAACATAATCGGAAGGTGATTTAGATCCAAGGAACACAATATCCTTCAAATCAGTTAGATCAAACCACGCGATCATTATTTTTCCATTTTGATTAATCAGATACCATGTGTTTTAGCATGTTCAACCATAATCAACTATTTTAGGCAAAAAAATCACTGAAAACTCAGATCTGCAACAGATCGGAGCCAACAAGACGACGAAATAGGCGAGAAATCTGACCGTCCATCTCGACGATGGGGTTGGCGACCTTGATCTTCTCCATAACCATTTCTGTACTCTCCGAGCTTGATTCGACGAAACGCGAGGGAGCGAGAGCGAGTTCACGTCTTCGAGAGTGGGAGGAGATTCCCAGAGAGAGAAATGTTGACTGATTGGTTTGTGCTCTGAGTGATGAAAGCGAAGAAGCAGTAGCGAAGATGAAGAAGATACGTAGAGAACGCAAAACGCGCCTTTTATAGTTAAATTTCATCGTTTCGTTGTGATGACCATCATTTCGATTATATTTTCGGATTTCTCCCTCTTAACTCGCTCTATTTACTGATATGCCACCACGCCTTGTTTAGGGAATAGGGTTGGCGTTTGAGGAAAAAAAAGTCAAAACTGAATTTGTATACCATTAACCATAAACATACGCATATTATCGCTGAAAAATTTACATGTGCGAAATATATATGAAACATACTCTCTCTTTTATGTATACCACCACGAGACACAAACTCGAAATTCCTGAGCAAACAAGGTTCGCTACTGCCTTGACATCTTTATATGCAACACTCATATATTTTTGGTCGACAAACTCATATTAGCAAGCTTATTTGCAACCTTATTTCCTTCTCGATAGTCATGGACAACCTCTACATCCCAATCTCTACTTAGAAAACTCCTGATATCCATCACCATCAACGTCCAAATTCTCCAATCCACTCCATGGACCAGCTTCGTAATCAACTCCAAGTCCACCGTCCTTCCAACCAAGCCCCAAGAGCTTCCAACTTGGCAACAAGAGCCGAACTTAAGCCAAACAACCAAAAAATAAACACAAGCCAACGCCTGGCCCCTCCCCGGACTGCCCCTCCCAGCGTTGCCATGAAACATGCTAACTTTGTATATATATATAATTGCATTTTTTATGTCAACTTTTATATATATATATAT
>JAYMTF010002280.1:0-18879 GCA_036897485.1 Pelargonium nanum | reverse complement strand
CCAGGAAACGCCATGTGTCAGGTAAACTTGAGGGCTATAAAAGGAGCTCCAAATCAAATGTAAAAAGGTCGGTAAATTCACTATTCACTACACAAGCGCAAGAACCCAAAAACACTCTCAACTGTTCTTCGTGTTATTCGCGTGTTCATCGCAATCTTCGTACGTTCTTCATCATCTGAACGAACTACGAAGATTCGATTCTCATTTTCATCATACTATATTGTTTGTGTGGAGATCTTACTCTCAGGCCAGATGCGGTCCCCCGGACACACATCCGGGGTTCTGCTTGACGGTGTGCTACCTGCGCAGGCCACCAGCAGGACTTGGAGCATAGTGACCACCAACTGGATTTGGAACTAGACTTGAACCAATTTTGACTAAGTATAGAACCTTTACTGGATCTTGACTAAGTTGAGAAGAAGACTAGACCCTAACTATTGGAAAAGAAGAACATAAGACATCGTTTTGAGACCTTGAGTTGGACTTGGAAAAAATAGTTCAATCAGTGATATTATAAAATAATAATAAAAATTAATATTATTAACCAATAAAAAGTTTACACGTGTAATCTGAATTAAATAAAAAAATTTAAATCACCACGTCAGCGCCACATGTACATTAATATTAATATTTAATATTTTAAAATGACATGTAAGCGCCATGTCATCAACACTAACGGTGGAGTTAACTCAACTAACGGTTAGGACTAAATTGATCCAAAGTTGTAAAGTTCAGGAACCTATGTGACTTATTCATAGTTTAAGAACTAAATCGGTGACTTTTTGAAAGTTTGAGAACTATTTTGACCATTATTCCTAATTTATATTAGTTGCATGTCTATTACAATAATAAATTAAAAAAACATGCCCTGCAAGTGGCATTAAGTTCACATTAATAGCTTCATAAATACCCTCCAGCAGGCACAGATGTATAATCAAACCAGTAGACCCCCCTTGACTTTATATGAATTTAGTTGTGAATACCTTTTTCCTTTTCCACATAGCCAGACATAAAATTATGTGGTGTTCAAATTCCATGTCACTTAAAATATGAAACATGTGATGCTATTTGAATTGAAAGTGACGACATTCAATATAGTGGTAGTTAATTTCAAAACAAAAACAACAATTTATTAACGATATGGCACATGTTGTATTCAAGAGTAGAGGCATGAGTATCAATATGATAAATAAAACAAAATTATTTACAATATAACAAATATAATAGGATAATTTGATATTCAATTTGAGTCTCGTCGGTAGAAAAAATGATCTTGGTACAAATTTATGTTTATGTGACATACTAAAAGAAATTATAGTATAATAAATAGGGACTCGATTTGAGTTTAGTTGATGAAGATGCTCTGAGATCCAACCTCCTTTATATTTCTCAAAGAGTTGTGATCTCTTGACCACATCTTCGAGATGATAATTAATGAGCGCGATTGGCACATTTTCTCTTATATGCATGTGCGATGTTATATGGTAAGTGTGGCATGTTTATTAACAAACACTTTCAAATCATGTTACGTAATAAAAATAAATTGTGACATGTTGTATCACTTTATTTTCAAAGTCTTGAATGACGCAAAGTCTATATATGAGATCTATTGGCAATGTCAAATTTTTATTGGGAAAAGTACGAATCATTACCATATGGTACATACATCTAACACTTAATTATCTTCATATATTTTAACGATAACATAACAACTCTAAACTATCTAATACTTATTCTTACCGTAAACAAAATTAAAAAATGATCTAATTGTACTAAACGACTCATGTGACCAGCACCGTTAACAAAATATTTTTTTGAAAGGACCGTTAACAAAATAATTGAAATAATAATAATTTAATATATTTTAAATTTTACGTCAGACAACTTAACGAATAAATTAACAACAACTAACCATTTTGAGTCCATATTTTAAACTTCATAGACTATTATAGGGTAAAAAAATTGAGGACCAAGTTTGATCAACATACAAAAGTTCAAATTATGTCTTTTACCTAAATATTAAATACAAATTCTAGAGTGGTGGAAAACAAATGTAACATTTTAAAAAAAAAGTAGGGTTAATTAGTTTTGTCTCCCCTGAACTGAAAAATATTTTGGATTTAGCCCCTGGCCTCAAAACCGTATGATTTTGGCTCTTAAAGTTTTAATTTTTTTGATTTCGGCCCTATGAACTTGTTGTAGCAGGTTGATGACTGCCACGTCACTTCTCCCATCCACACCAACTGCCACATCACCTTATAGGCGCCACGTCACCCACAAACTGCCCCGTCACCACTCCACTCCATTGCACCGCAATATGGGAAAATTTCTCAGTAACCAAACACACAATATGGGAAATTTTCCTTTTTGGTTCTTTAATTTCCTTCTCTTCTTCTCTGCTTCTTTCACCTTCAACGATCTCCATGTGCTGCTTCAACTCAAGGCAGCCATGACTAGTCCTCGCGGCTCTGGTCTTCATGACTGGCTCCCATCGTCTTCTTCCTCTGCACACTGTTTCTTCTCTGGAGTCGTCTGCCACCCTGACCCGCGGGTCACCTCTCTCAACGTCTCCTTTTTTTCTCTCTTTGGCTTCCTTCCGCCGGAGATCGACCTCCTCACTAGCCTCGTCAATCTCACCATCTCCTCCGACAACCTCACCGGGAGCCTTCCGGCAGATATTGCGAAACTCGCGTCTCTCAAATTTCTCAACATCATCCTCATTCTAGAGAAAATTTAGGAATTTTATGCATATTTTGCTGATTGATTTTGAAAATTTGTAACTTTTGTTTGTTTCCCGGGAAAGTGGAGCAAATTTCTCCAGATTTTGCTGATTGATTTTCAATATTTAGTTTCTGTTTGTTGCCAGAAAAATGTAGATCTTGACTATGATGAGAAACATGGTATTCATGTATATAGTATGATAATTCAGTGCTAAGCACAATTTCATTAAGAATGGAGGAGGAGAAGCTAAGTGGAGAAGAAGAAGATGACCTAAGCGTTGCGAGTGGTGGTGCAATGGAGTAGAGTGGTGATGTGGCGCCTATAAAGTGATGTGGCAGCTGGTGTGGATGGGATAAGTGACATGGCGGTATTTTTTTTTCGTGGAGGTCATTAACCTGCTACAGCAGGTTCGTAGGGCCGAAATAAAAAAAATTAAAACTATAAGGGCGAAAACCATATGGTTTTGAGGCAAAGGGCTAAATCCAAAATATTTTTCAGTACAGGGGAGACAAAACTAATTAACCCAAAAAAATATGAAGTTAAATTTGTTAAAACTAAGTAATGGTGCAAAACATTGAAAGTGTGAGTAATTAGTGGCAACTCCATGTAATTTTGTAGGCAAGAACAAATTGTGCTTAGGAGATCCAAACGACCTAAAACATATATTTTTTTGATAAGCAAGCAGTACGTACTATTAAACAACTCGGAAGCCGTAAATAAAAGTACAAAAAACGTGCACTAAAACCTAACTCAAACACAAGATAGGATTAGCCACCCAATCAGCAAAACTAAATTCAATAGAGAAAGTACTATCAATACCTAAAACATATCTGTCTTGCTTCAACAAAATCAAACAATCGCTAACCTTTTTTATTTAACAAAAAATGTTCTAAGAAAATCGAAATAATGTTTCCGATACAGAAATGTCGTCGTCGTCGTCGTCGTTGAAGTGCACTGATTCTCTCCATTTCTCTGTAATAAACATTCATCTATCTCTACGTTCAGCACGTTGTAGCTGCAACTGAAGTTTCCGATTGAAGAAAGGTCCGTACAACCTAATCAATTCATAAATTCAGCTCTGTAGCTTTGATTCTCACTTTCCTTTTTGAATCAAAGGTTCGATGGCGCTGGTTTTAGGGCCAAACGACGCTGTTGATTGGATCTATAGAGGCGAAGGAGCTGCCAATCTTGTTCTTGCTTACATTGGATCGTCTCCAGCTTATGTAAGCCCTCTGCATTGTAGCCATTTCTGGTCAATTTGTTTTTGTTTTTGTTTTTGATTTTGTTGGGGGTTTAAGGTTGGGAAGGTTATGCGGATACAGAAATCGTCGCGGAATAAATCTAAGAGTGCCAAGAATCCTTCATTGTTGTCAACTCAGGAACGTTCTCTATGGAAAGATATAGATGATCTGGTGGCTTCTCCAACTAGAGAAATGGCTGCTCAAGTTTATGTTAACTTTGTAATGAGTCCACTCTTGGGTGCCCAACATGTTGATGCCGGGGTGTGTAATCGCTGCTCTTTTGATTTGCTTGCTAAGTTGATGTTAAAACACTACAAAAAACTTAACAGCATGGTGAATAGTTTTCTTACCATTTTTTGTTTACCTGAACTCGGCAGATGCGTGTCCATGTGTGCAAGGAATTCTTGGAGTTGATTGAAAAGGATGTTTTGTGTCAGCGACCGTCTTGGCGAGTTGATGCTGCCAAGATCGATCCGCTTCGTGATTCAGTGCTTATTATATCTGATCACTCACTTTTTCCTCTTGGTAATTATCACCTCATGAGATGCTTTTGGAACACGATCCTTCCTTCACCATCTCTATGTATTTCCTGCTGTTATGTATATTTTTCGTGTCCATCATTTGGATATTCGAACGTCTGTTATCTTCTCAAGCACAATGCTTGCCTAGTCAGTAAAAGTTGCTTATTGGCATCAATTATCTAGTGCATAATCTAGCTTACTAGTAATCTGTTGTGAATTAATTATAAGTGCTCAAACGATTGAGGGTACGGATTCACTTATAATTTATAATGATTCCATGTTTCCTGTTGCTATAATTCAGGCAATGGTTTGTTGTAGACATGCACCCAAACAAGAATATGGCTAACCAATCATTTATATCCTGCATAAGATAGTATTGGAAGAAAGAAAACTACTCGTATGTAGAGCCCTAGTATAATTATTTCTTCAAGGATTGCTTATTTTTCTTTTGTTGTACTATGGAGCTATAACTAACATTTGAAATGTTACTCTTATCGTACGGCAGAAAGTTACTTTTAACTTGTTTTAACATATATTCTAGAAAGTAGAAACCCTTACTTTAACATGCTTTCCTTACTTCAGGAACTCCTAAAGGTGTATCCTGCATATCTGTTGAGATAAAGGTGCTTATTTTTTTTATGGTGTCTTCTATTTAACCTCTTCTCATCAGTGTTTACTTTTGCTTTATAGCTATTTACCTTTCTGATCCCAATATTTGTTTCGAAAAATGCAGCCCAAATGTGGATTTCTCCCAATTTCAAGATTCATAACTGAAGAAAATGCCATTAAGACACGTGTAACTCGTTTTAGAATGCATCAAGTTCTGAAGTTACATGAACAAGAGGTACCTCAGCTACCATATTCTTGGGCCTAAATTGTAACTGAGGTGTTACTATATCATCATAATGTCTGTTTCAATTCTGCTCTGCCACACCATTCTAAGTGTAGATAGAAAATCCTTCCCATTTCATTGTTGGTGTCTGTTTCCATCATATTTGATTGTAATGTCATCATTGAATAATTATATTGCAGATATCTGAATTAAGTGAATATGATCCAATGGATCTGTTCTCTGGATCAAAGGACAGAATACTTAAAGCCATCAAGGCTCTCTTTACCACTCCTCAAAACAATTTCCGTGTATTCTTGAATGGATCTCTCATTTTTGGGGGTTTGGGTGGTGGTACAGACAGTACTAATTTTGCTATCAAAGAAGCATTTGAAGATTTTATTAAGTGTGTTATTCTAGCAGAAAAAGGTTTGCGTACCATAAGTTTTCTACAGCTGGTTACTGACACAGTTTTTAAGTCTGGTGTACTGGATCGGCTTCTTGAGGTCCAGAAGCTCGATACTTGTGACATTGAAGGGGCAATTCATGCATATTACAATGTTGTTTGTCGGCCATGCATGGTTTGCAAAGAATTGGATAAAGCTCAAGTGTCACACAGATGTGCATCTCTGCATTCAATTCCTTTGCATGAGAGTATGAAGATTGTGAAGGACTATTTGATAGCTGCGACTGCAAAGGACTGTAGTTTGATGGTTAGTTTTAGACCTAGGGAAGAGGGGGCCTCAGAATCTTCATATTGTGATGTACGTTTAGAATCAACCAGACAAGATTTTGATTACAAAGTAAGCATCTCATTGCCTCTTGAGTTCTTATGTGCAGTAGCCACTCTAAATTACTAGGAACACATATTTTGAATTTAAAATGATAAGCTCAATGGAAATTGCACATTTTAAAAAAATAAAAAATCAAGGATTTGACATAAAATTACCAATCCATACTTTGTAATGAGTAATGACTTCATTTATTGACATCAAAACGATGTTGACTTTTGAAGGGAAACATTATTTTTCCAATGATACTCAGATACTATATAGTAAGCGGAATGTTTTTTTTCCCCCTTAGTAATTCAAAGACTTAAATATGAATATGAATACTGATATCTTATGCAACTTATTTACTTTCTAGGCACATTTCATTGACTTGGATTTGAAACCATTGGAGAAGATGGAACACTATTATGAATTAGACAAGAAGATAGTGAGAAGCTACACTCAAATGCTGGAAGCAGAGGATGGGGCATATGAAAATAAGACTGTAAATGCTTATAAAACAACAAACTGAGAAGTGACCTTATGGAAAAGATACATTTTTCATTGGAAAATCCTGCTGGTGAGTGCAAGTTCTTTTTCCAGGAATTAATAAGTGCTCTGATTATATGAGTGTGCAGATGGTAGCATCTCCTCTTTCTTTTCCTCCCTTTGCTGGGGCAATCAGAGTTCAGACTTCCCTTATATGTAGAGTATGTAGTTTTACTGTCAAGATCTTACTTTACCTCTTATCTTTTTGTGGAACCTGAAGGATTACACATCTGAATTGGAGTTAGATTACGTAGGGTATAATGATGCCTGAGTTTTGGTGCCTAGTAGGCTTGGGTTTGAGGTGCTTAGTGGGTTATTTGAATGATGCAAGGTAGACTGCCTTAGGATGGGCTTCAATCGATACAACATAGAGCCCACTTTGTAAATTTGTTTTACTTGACTGTATTACCTCTATCAAATCATCGCTATAGAAAATTTTGAATCTGCATGCTTTGTGCTTTATATTCAGTCAATATTTCAGAAATTTACATTTTCACTCCCATTTAGAAGAGCCTCATGTTGACAATAGCAGACTTTCGTATGTCTGTTTGCATCTGCAGGTAATGTTTGAATATATATGATTATGCAATTTGAGTTTATGAAGTTACCTCCATCCTTGTGTATGCTTCATCATATAATGATATTTATGTATATATATGCTTGCTACATATCGCATGCCATTTTGTTTAATATAGGCATCTGATTAGTGTTTTATCTTTATAGTACCCTATTGACAGCTTAATGAGAGAGGAGGAGATAGTGACAACCCAATTTGGCCCATACAGGGATAGTGAAATGTCATCTACATGATCAATGCTATTCCATCTCTAGCCCACATGGCCAAATTAATTCATACAGCTGGATATTCAGTAACATTGGTGTGAGGAAGCTCAATGTAAAGAAGAATGGTTTTACCTTTTGATGGTCACTGAGGTTGTAGGTAGACTGAATGTGACAACTTTTGTATTGAATAGTGGTAAGCTGTTCTCTCTCTCTCTCCCTCTCTCTCTCTCTCTCTCTCTCTCTCTCCATGCAAATTTTGAAGCTATAAAATATATGCATTGTTTGAATGTAAATCATATAATTACAGTCGAGAACAAAATGTATAAACCAAACATGAAAATCTGTACTAGGTGTGGTACTAAATAACTGTTGGTTGAGGTTCTGTAAATGCAGTATGTTTCCTTGAGATTTAGTTAAGATCTTCAGTATAAGATGGTCCATAAAAGGTGGAAATGCTCAGCTTCCATTCTCTGACTGTTGCGTGAAGTGTCTGATATTTCTTTTCATTCTTAGTGATAAACCTTAAATGGTGCGCAAAAGTTTTAGGTTGTGAAGTTAGCATAAGCTAGTGCCTCAACCATGGACTAAATGTTTTAGCTATAGGCTTCTGCTTTTTGGAAGTAGATTTTATGTAGTTCCATTTATTTTTATATTAAACTAAACTTGTCCATCTGACAGTATATTGAAAATGAATCTGTTTCTTCACCCTGGCTTTTAGCATTTCAGTGAGTGAATGATGCCATTTCAGACATAATTTAAATACTAACTCTTGTCAAATTTATTAGCAGGTTTTCTGTTTTACTGTGTTTCTATGTCATTGCTCTTACATGCACGATCTACAATATTTGAAGCATATGTCAAAATTTCTATTTTTTATTTTCCTCGGATAAGTTATAACAAGAATCATTGTGCCTAATTCCAGACCATGTTCCTTGATCAATTCAAGGCATTGCAGTCAATACTGATGAACTTTTGCACTGAGACTGATTGGTATTGGCTTTCAATCAGCTTATTGAAAAGCTGTGATCAATTCTGGTAAACCATGTGATTATCAATTGTCAAGGTATCCTCTCTCTCTCTCTCTCTCTCACACACACACACACACACACGCCCGCACACTAAAGACACATTTTTTGGGGTCCACAACTGAAATTTATAACCACTTGACTTGGGGTTTTGAATACCACAAGTAGGCCTTAAAAAGGTCCGGGAGTGGGCCAAGTTATGCTCATAGGTGACCACTTACTGTCCTATGCTTCATTAGCAAGGGCAATTCATGACGACCACATTATGATTACATTTCTGTAGATACACTATACTAAAGTCACATGTCTGAATAATTTTTGGTTCATCCAGAAAAAAGAGTCATGGAATGGGATGTATAGACTTGTAAGCATATGTAGCAGGTAGGTGACTTATTTATTAGAAAGTAGTGAGTGATGATGCACCAAGTAAGAAAATTAATATTCCCTTAACAAAATTGCTTATTTACATGATTTCTTTGGAATTTGGCAACTTGTGTGCGGTGAAGTGATGATTGATATAGCACAAATGTTGTAGTGGGGTCAACTCATTAATCCTATGTGGGAAATCATAGGTGATCAATTGAGGACCTTCTGACGGGCTATTAATTGTAGAAACCAACCAACTCTGTCGCTCCATTTAGTTTTTCAACCAACTTCTATCCAGATGAAGAGAGATAGTAAAATGAAACTAAATACATGGTGATAATATAATCAAATAAGAGAACAAGTAGTGGATAAGTTTATATATAGTAAAATGCATTCATGTTTTCTTAGTAGCTTGTTCCTGGCAACTTTCTGACAATAAGAATTTGTTCATTTCTATATCAGAACAATGTCAAAGGTTCCATACCTCCCAACACTACTATAATTATCAGTATTTATTTCTTTCTTTCACATTCTTCCGTGACATTTTCTTGCACTGACATTCTTCAGTACTTTTACTGTGAGCACAAAAGTACTACTGGACTGGAGGATCTGATTCTGTTTGTTTTATTATTGTTGCAGAAAACAGTAGTGTCAGTGAATCTTCTCTGTTCAAAGTGCAGACAGAAGGTGATGAAGTTGATTGCAACCATAGAAGGAGTAACTTCTATTGTCCTTGACACATCAAAAAACACAGCTACAGTGATAGGTGAAGCTGATCCAGTGAAGATCATAAAAAAGGTGAGGAAATTCAGAAAATCTGCTGCTATAACAAGCATAGGGCCTGCTAAGGAAGAGAAGAAGGAAGAGAAGAAGGATGATAAGAAAGACTATTTTCCTTATCTTATTGATAAGAGAGATACAATACCTTACCCTCCCAAGACTTGCCAAAGATGTGATGTTTGGTATGTGATTGGTGAAGATGGTTATGGTCACTGTTCTATTCTGTAATTGGACAGAGTCAATTGCTCCCTGGTTCATTTGTATTAGGAAGTTATTGTTTCATTAATTTAAACCTTATTCTTGGCAAAAATAAATGTCTTAATCTTTCAGTGTACAATTGTTTTCATAATTGTTTGCTTGGTAGGTGCTCTACTGTGCAAAACTTGTTGCTAATTAACAATTTATGATTTTGTTTTAATCAAACCTTGGCAGGAGATTTTTGTAAATACTTCCATTGATTTGTTGTTTCCCTGTGTTAATCAAATTAGAAATGGATTGTATCATTGTTATAGCGAAATTTGTCCAAATTTTCCGACCAAAGAGAGGTCGCTGTACGGAGGTTTCAAACATTAATATAGTATTTGGAAATATAAATGTGTTTTGTAATGTGAAATCAACATGAAAGCTCATCTCAACTTGTTCATAGAAAATGACTTGGAAAGGAGCTTTCTAATTTAGAAAGAATAACTTCTGCTTCTTATTGGGCTATGGCTCTTTCGGCCCATTCTCCCCAAGCTGAGTGCAAATGGATTTTAGCCATACAATCTTAGGCCTATGTAACTCTCGGACAGAGTAAAGGCTTATTTTGTACTTTTTTATTCAAAAATAAGTGTACACTTGAATTAACCACGGTGGCCATATAATAAATTAGTTAATATATCTTAAATTTGTTAAAACACGTGTACGTGATGATAGAAACAGTATACAACAAGATTTCAAAAAAATATATATATACAACAATAACTAATTTTTGCTCATTTGTTATAAAAAAAACATGACACTTATTTTAAAAGTGAGAGAATACAACCACAACTTCTCCTCACTCTCCATCTTCTCTCGCCGTAGCCTCCCACTGAAGCAGCCATCGCTGCCTCTTTGCCTTCAAAGTCCTAGTTCATAGACCGACATACGTGATGAACAAGATAAAGAACAACAGTTCATATGGTGATTGAGATCTAAATTTGAGTGTAATGCACTTTCTTCAAGAGTATTACAATCCTGCCACACCCCATTGTAGATGCAATGCGGTCCACTTAAAAATATACACATGGCAATGGCGTGGACTTTTAAAATCCATGTCATTCTAATAATTAATATTTTTTAAAACTATTAAATAATAAAAAATTTATTATGCCCAATATCAAATAATAATTTGAATATACACGTGACTATGAAGTGGATTTAAAAATATATATATAAACATTTTTTAATTATAAACTAGTTTCAAGTGACTTCTGCTTGGGAGCATAGAAACTGCCACAATCCAGAGTGTTCCAGTGCAAGTAGATGCGGCGGTATCAGCGCTGGTCCACATTCTTGCTCTCCAAGTAAAACCCAAAACCCTACAAAAACCTCCCCGATGGCGCTCCCAATCCGCACACTCAACACAAAATGTCCCTTTCCCCAAATTACATGCCCGCCTCTCACACCATAATCTCCGTGGCCAGCTCCCTCGCCGCCTCCGTGGTCATTTTCAAGGTCATCGCCGACGACCTCATCCCCGACGCGGTGTCCGACTACGTCTCCTCCTCCCTCCGCTCCATCTCCGCCCGCCTGACCTCCGACCTCACGGTGGTCGTCGACGAGGTCGACGGCCTCACCCCCAACCAGATGTTCCACGCCGCCAACGTCTACCTCGGCACCAAGCTCTGCCGCTCCACCCGCCGGATCAAGGTGGCCAAGCCGGAGAAGGAGCCCGACCTCCAAGTCACCATTGATAAGAATCAGGAAGTGTTTGATTCCTTCAATGGCGTCAAGTTCAAGTGGATCATGGTGTCCAATTCCGTCGATCTCGGGAAGCAGGCAAAGAAAGGCAGTCAAGGTTCCAAATCCGAGATCCGGAGCTTCGAGCTCACCTTCCACCGGAGGCACAAGGACATGGTGCTGAAATGTTACTTGCCGGAGATACTCCGGAGGGCGAAGGAAATTGGGGAAGAGAATAGAGTGGTGAAGCTTCACACCATTGACTACCATGGCAAGGACAATTGGGGCTCCATCAGCCTCAACCATCCCGCTACATTTGACACCATAGCTATGGATCCGGAATATAAGGCCGCTTTGATTGAGGATCTTGATAGGTTCTTGGTGAGGAAAGATTATTACAGGAAGGTTGGTAAGGCCTGGAAGCGTGGGTACCTTCTCGAGGGACCGCCTGGAACGGGGAAATCTAGCTTGGTTGCAGCAATGGCTAATTACCTCAAATTCGATGTCTACGACTTGGACTTGAAGGAGGTGGATAGCAATTCAGAGTTGAGGAAGTTCCTGATTGGCACGGGTAGCAGGTCCATAATCGTGATAGAGGACATTGATTGCTTAGTAGGGTTCCAGGACCGAAAGAAAGATCCTGATCAAGAAGAAAAGGTATAAGAACTCAAAACACTTGTATTCCATCATATAATGTTATGTTTACTTACTTGAGACTCAACGCAGGTTAGTCTCTCTGGTCTGCTCAACATTGTCGATGGCTTGTGGTCGTGCTGTGGAGACGAGAGGATCATAGTGTTCACTACTAACCACAAAGACCATCTGGATCCGGCACTGCTAAGACCGGGACGGATGGACTTGCACCTATACATGTCCTATTGTAGTTACAGGGGATTCATGACACTAGCAGCTAATTACCTTGGAATTCAAGAGCATCCACTATTTGGGATCATTGAAAAGCTGCTAGAGAAAGTTCAAGTAACACCTGCTGAAGTTGCTGGAGAGTTGATGAAGAGTGACAGTGCAGAAATTGCACTTCAAGGCCTTGCCAACTTTCTCCGCAACAAGCAAGATGGTAACTAACATCTGGTACGAAAAGTTCAAAGCTCGGAGCATTACTTATTTGCATTTTTTTACAACTCCGAGATCTAATTGAAGGGATAACTTCTTCTGTTGTGTATGTACTTCCTCGGCCACACTGATGATATATAGTGTAGCCGTACTGTATTCTTGTCGAAAAAGCTAATATGTGAGAGCGCAATTTATTAACTTGGCCACAACTCGTAGCAACTATGTTTACAACTCCAATATAAATAAAACATATGTGCACCAGAAAGACAAATAAATAAAGCAGCATATTAAACAGATATCATGTGCCACATACTTCAACAATATATAAGCAATGTCATTTTTTGTCTTCCCCTTTCCTCTTTTTTCCTTTTGTATAGAAGTTTGAACATTAATATATACACATATTCACATGACTACTACATAATAGATAGATAGATGGGGAAAAAGACACCACTGGATGAGCTTGCCCAAGTTGTACTTCCAACAATGGTTTCTATGTACATTCTATTTCTTCATGAACTGCCATAGAAAAGGAAAAGAACTATTTACAATTGTATTTGACTTAAAATTTGTTATAAACCAAAAAATTGGGATGCTGCATTAATTTGATTACCTGTTATGTCCAGTTCCTTTTAGCCCGGAGTTGAGTGAGTTTGTCCCTCCACTGAGCTGTAGTAACACATCCAATATTACAAGATTTCAGTAACTTCTGAAGTTAGAGAAACAGAATATCTCTTACCCATAAAAGTCCAAAAATTGACGAATGCACATACCTGCATCAATGTACCGTTCCTCCACAGCAGCTATCATCATATTGCGCACCAGATCGAATTCCTTTGTTTCAACACATGGCTGACCACTGGGCCTGAAAAATATTATAATCAGTGAAAACCCTTCTCTTGAACCAAAACACAAGCATAAGATAAGACAGATTACAGTGCAATATGTTCACATGGATAATGGCTTTCCTACTTATTCTAAGAATTTTTTCGCTACTCTTCCCTTGCCATGTCTCTTGTGATACTTTATTACTCCTACTTGATGCACTTGTCACAAGACAATGAGGGTACTTATCAGAGATGCAATGGTCTAGTTAAGAAATGATATTGTATTTGTGGTCAAAGTGGTCGAATGATGGCTATGATCAGCAGCAACCACCACTTTGCCAAACAAAAGGTATGTACAAATGATTATGTCAACAAAGAAAGGCTATCTCGCACCAAAATGGCAAGTTCTGCCTCTACAAGCTGCTGATAAGCATTACTTGGAATTTGAAATCCTAAATCCATCTTAAGAGCTAGAACAAACCCTTCAAAGCTAAGTCCAAGGCATTTACTCATGCATTGAAGCAATCCCTTAAATAAGTTCACTTGCCACATACATGTAATCCTCCAAAACAGTTATTTTTCATTATGATTTAGGATTACCAAATAGAGTATCAACTGTCAACAACTAGCTGATGTTGGACAGGTCACATAAATTGACTAAATTGAATACAGTTCCCAAAGATCATTCAAAACCAAAAAAGTATTTAAAACAACATACCGATCCAGCTCTGTGAATAGTAAGCCATCTGAAGCAGGGGTCAACAGTTTCCCAGATTCAATAACCCTCATTCCATCACTGTATGCCAAGTACTTGTTCACTTGTATTGGCACCTGCGAAGAATATTAGTACAATAGACTAGTTAACATTGAGTAAACCATTGGAAATCAACTACAGGCTTCTTATATCAACTTTTAGTTCTAAGATGAATTACCCAGAAAGTTAAACTACATCAAGTTACTATTTATCATTTTAGCATGTTATCAACACCATATTTAGTCCTTAACATAGGCAAGAAGCTTAAATGCAGCGATCAAATGCATTTGTTACTACTACCATAAAATATTCTAGAATAATAGTAGAAAAGAGCCCCACTAAGAGAAAGAAAACGGAAGGAAATTAAAAGGATAATATTATAGATAGTAGTCACTGAAATGTAATCCTCAAACAAGAGAATGTCAATAACATCAATACAAGAAATTGTACCTTGCATCTTACGGCAATGTTGATAGCATCTGACGGTCGTAGGTCAAAACTGATACTCTCTGTTTCATCACCCATCTATGACAACATTCAACATATACGAGTTAATACTAATTTAGTAAAAACTCAATGATAGCATAAACCAGCAAGTCCTAGTAATCGACAAAGTAAAAAGTGCATAGAGCTATGCCTTTGTAAGATATAACTGAGCATAGTAAGCCTCATGCACTCTCTTTGTGACTCTAACTAGTTTGACCTGCACACCAAGCAAACAAATCACAAACTATCCATTATTGTGAAAACAACAACAAAAATAAACTTTGGCTTACTTCAAAGCCCATCCTGTCAACCATCTCCTTCACGACTTGATACATTGTGGGTCTGGGCTGGAACCAAGAAACAATATGAAATTTCAGTGAAGCTAATAGACAAATAACATAAAACCCCTGCCACGTAAGAAAGAAATGATGCATACAATTTGAACATTGCGCACAGCTGCAATTAGCAAGGCACTTGGCATTTCCACTGCAACAGACAGTATCAACCATTTAGTAGCTAGAATAAGGCCCAGGAAGGTAGAAAAAAGTTATTCAAACACCATATAGTACAAGATAGACATACAAACAATGATGGGGAGAAGAAGACCGGTCCCATCTTCCATCTTCAAAACAATAGCAGGGTGTGGAGCATGATCTGGTAGGTGCCCACCCTGAGGGTTATTATGTACACACCTCAAGTGCCGACCATCCCTCATTTTGATCATGAAACCCTCTGCACCACTCTTCACCTCAACTATATGGCACAAGCAAGTGACAAGACAATCAATCACAAGTTTAATACATATACCAATCACATAAAATGAAAGACGCCAATTAAAAGATGCTATAGCAAAATATGCAGTTCAGTTTGAAATGAAAAAGGATAAGTTTGGCAATGTATTATTGTACCAGCTTCAACTACACTGGAGTTGACATAATCTTCATCATTTTCATTGAAGTTTTCAGCTCTGCTTCCATTACCATCTGAGGATGAACTGAAGCTGCACTGCACTACCTTGTACTTTCCAACAATTGAGGAACGAGAAAGAGTGGTCCTACTCCTAGCACCCCTGAATCGCTGGGAACCCCAAAATTCACTTCTAAAAGGCCTTGGCTTCACCAGGGGACCATTTACTGGGAGAGTGTAAGAACCAACTTGTAATTTAGCTCGGACAGTGGGACAAATAACTGGTCCTTGCAGAGCCATCTTACCTCCTTCCACACTGACACAGTGATACATGTACAAATTAGGACAACATAAACGAAGCAGAAAATTAAATTTCACAGAGATCATCAAAACAGAACAACAAACCTAAGATTCTTAACCAAACATATACAAAGATTAAGAAGATAAGAGGAATCGGAGCTGATCCAGATAGTGTAAAACAATCAGACAGAATATAATTGAAATTGTGCAAATTTCCACTGTCATAAGACCTAAAATAAAATAGTAATTAATTAATATAAAAGCTCAGTTGAGTGAAAACACAAGATCAGTAACCTATTTCATACGAGGAAAAAGCATGTGGCGAGAGAAGATCAAACAGATTTGGATGATCGGTTTCAGTGTATCAAGTGATTATCAAAGAGAGAAAAGAACATGGAGATTCGAGAGAGAATTGAGGAGAGAATTGAGGAGAGAATCGCGCACCTGAGAGCTAGCTAAGGAGAGTGAAGGATGAAGAGTATGGAAATTGAGATATTCAGAGAGACATTGAGCAAAGATCTGATTGGGAGAGAAGATAAGAGATTCTTATGGAGGTGTGCAATGAAATGAAGAGTGCCACTGAGAGGAACAATAGGTGGAATCTAAATCAATCCTTTATCGATAATGTTGCTACCTTGCCCAATTACTCTTTCGCCCCTCTTCGCTTGTACAAAAATAATTGTATAAAAATGTTGTCATAAAAATGAGATATAACACAAAAAAAAAAATTATATTGATAACTTGGTCGAGTCACAAGTTTTTTTTTTTTTTTTTGAGTCACAAGTTTTATGTGTACAATATATCTCATAATCTCATATAAAATTTATGGGATGTGGTGATATCATATACGTGAAATTGTTTTTTTATCAGCAATCATATACGTGAGGTTGTTATTCGTTAAAATTAATTTTAAGCTACAAAAATATGAAATATGTGTTCGCCACATAAATTACTATGTCATTTTGTATATAAAAATTTGTATAAAATTTGGGACATTTAACATTTTTCATATGTTAAGCGTGTTACCTCATCAAGGCTAACGATTTGAAGCATTCTTTATTTCTAGTTTTCGTTTATTTTATGTGAATGTGTGTGACGGTAAAACATATTACTTCTTTAGTTGTTTATTTTTCATTTTGTTTGATTTGTGACTAATTATATATTGAGATAAGTTGCACAAGATATTTTGATTTGTTAATAATAAAAAAAATGATACACAAATACAACTAATTTCTCTTTCGAGAATAATTAGTACATGTACTTACATGTATGTATATTGCATATATGTAGATTGACGTGGCGTAATATACATGCATGTAGGTACATGCAACAATCCTCTTCCTTTGTCAGTAGTCTTTGCACCAAATGAAAATAAAGAACCATTATTTTGAAATAAAATGAATAATTTATCTATTTTGGGCCGTGTTAAATTTCTGTTTACATATTTTTTTTTTTAAATATAATAGAAAGAAAATGGTGGTAATATGGATTGGGACATAAGGGTATTAATGACATCTCGAAGAATAGGATAAGAAAAAGTCTAAACGCCCATAGTTTAGGGATGGTGACGTCATTAATGTCTGATTTAAGATGGCCACTTGACACGTCAACAACGCCGGCGGTCGACGAAATCAAGATGGCTGTATAAGCGCCACGTGTATATGAATTGTCTGGCTCTGGTCTCTGGACTCATCTGGATAAGGTTCCTACCATTCCTCCCACTCTAATTATTATTTTCTGGCTTCTTCCTCAAAATATCAATATAATTTATTTTAATTTATAAAAAAAAACAAACAAAAAAACTGAGATGAGATAAGACGGTGATCTTTATATTTTAGGAGAAAAACATTTCACAACGAAATAATTTTTTTATATAAAAAAACTCAACATTTTTCACGAATTTTATAGATTATGCTGGGAGTATTAGGCCTTAAATCATGGTTTTGACGGATAATAATTATTGAGTAATAACATTTGCCTAAAGTATTTATAGAAATTTGTGTTTTTAACATGATATAACAATGCAGTACTTTGTACATAAAATTTAGTGCAAAATTATGACAAATATGCAAATATTTTTATACTTAATTCAAAAATGAAGAAACAAATTTGTTAGATGGATTGAATTATGACCGACAAACAAATTTGTTAATCTTATTATCTTTTTTTATAAAAAAACATTGTATTATATTAATTATAGATCAAACATTACAAATATGAAATAGTCTATCCACTTAAGCCTGACATAAAACACGACGACCTAGTTGTAACATAAGTCACATGATTCGCAGACTTACTAACAAAACCAAAATCTATAATAGCTTTATGCTCAACAAAATTCGAGATATCACCCATAATCAAACCGAAGGCACTGGTTTTATCCCCCTTCAATCTGCACAACTTCTACGACTTGAGATGTATCAAAGTACGCCACAAAACCACTTTCAACAAGGGAATACAAAACAAAACTTCCAACACAGGAAGACAAAACTAAACTTCCAACAAGAGAAGACATACCGCAAACTCCACCAAGAGAGTAAAAACAAAATAAAACCAATATAACAACTAAAATAACTAAACAATTTAAGTTAGAAAAAAATGAAAAGAACTGATCTATCCGTAGTAAACATACTCTCGCAAACTAGCAAATAACAAAGGTGAAGAAGATGGTACGTCGTCTGCAAGTGGATTGAACGAGATGAGCCGGCAGATATGATGAAATCAACGGAAGATTACTAATTAAGTTGAATCTGCTCAATCTGTGTTTATTCGATTGAAGTAACACGTGCAAAAACTATTGAACCATCGCCGATCAAAATAAGATCGACGGTGGTCTAAACAAGGAACTTTGATAAAGAACTAACTAAGACAGCTAGAATTTCTAGAGAGAGAAACGAGAAAAGAATGGTCTCGTGATCTAATCTCTTATTCACTTAAATTTGTTTGTACGGAACTTTTGATAAACTATTGGATATTAAAATTATGTTTGTTGATTGAATTTGTAAGTGTTGCTTACCCACTAATCAT